>VDFB02386059.1:0-37626 GCA_007258455.2 Sequoia sempervirens | reverse complement strand
AAAGCTGCATCTGATGCTCCAAAAAGTTGGGCGCCTTTTGCTAGAAGGGTGCTTTTTGCTCTATACTTAGCTAATTTTCCATGTTTTTCAGCTGCATTTGACTTTCAGCATTTCCCGTTTGATCTTCATTTGTGAGCATTTGACAGGTCCCGTGAGTTGGTTGTTGTATTTATCGCGAAGCTGGAAGGATTTTGAGAAGATGTCTAGGAGGAGATAGTTGCTAAAAACCTAATTTGATTGCCCAAAATGTTGTGTGCCCTTGGCTAGCAGGGGCACTTTTTCTCTTTTGTTCATCAATTTATCCTTCATTTCACGTGATTGTTTGATCAACAACTACTTGCGTTTGATAGGTTTCATGGACTGGCGAACAGATTCGTTGTTGAGTTGGGCTGAATCCGGGAAGATCATCTAGAAATAGCTAATCCAAAAATTGACTTTTGAATGATTTCTTTTCTGGGCGCCCCTGGCCTACAAGGGTGCTTTTATCTTGATAGATTGCCATTCTTGATGACTCTTGACCTTCAACATCTTCTGCCTTTGCCTTTGTTCGTCGGTGTTTTATGAATCTGTTGAATTTGCTTGACGATCCATCAGAAAGTTAGCAAAGTTTTGAAGAAGACCCCCAACACTGCAAAAATTAACAGTTGTATTTGACCTCTTGAATTCTTGGGCGCCCCTGGCTAGTAGGGCGCTTTTGGCTCCAGTGTTATCAATTTTTTGTGATTTTCAACCTCTTCATGATTCACGTTCACTGTGTCATTCTTGAGATGATTACCCACGTTCACCATTGTGATTGCTTTCATCATTTCACGTGCACGGGCATTGAAAAGTTGACCATGGAGTTAATTGCAAAGGCATCTCCCTTGTGACAAGGCGTCCTTTTTCCAAATTTAGTTTATTTTTTGCATTTTTCAACTTTTGAAATTACCCTTCGTCGTTGAGCATCTTACGAGCATCTTTTGCCATAGATTCTTTTGTGGAGCGTTTGAAACTTTGAAGCTTAGATCTTGATACCTGGTACTAGCCATCTACCATTGATGACCTCAGAGGTCCTAGGTTTTCTCCTGAAAAAGTGAAATAGACCCACCAGAGCAAGATTGACTTTTTGATGATTTTGACTTGACCAGTGTGATCATGACGAAGAATTAACCTATCAAAATCATTTTGAGTCATTTCTGGAAAGATTGTATTTTTAGGGTTTTTCTAAAAATAGGGGCTTGAAACCCTAATTTCAAAATTTTCAAAATTTTGCGAGTATCTTCTTGACATAAAACCCAAAAAAACCTCATGCTTCGTTTGTCATCCAAAAATTTCTAAAAATAGCAAATTGCCATTCTTAGAGACTTTGACTTTTGTTGACTTTTGATGACAAATTTACAAGATTTTATCCATTTTTATCAAAATACCTTAATGAAGCAAAAAAGTTATTTTGGGTACAACACTTACGAATTAGAGTTGCCCGAGAACAGCCATATTCACAACATCTTTCATGTGTCAAGACTGGAGAAAGTGTTAGGACAGCAAGTCGGCCCATGTTTAGAGTTACCCCCACTTGACGACGAGGGAAAACTAATCTTGGTACCTGAAGTAGTCTTCAACATGAGAGAGAAGTGACTAAGGCATAAGACTATTACTGAATTTTTGATCAAATGGAAGGGCTTACCCAAGGAAGACACTACATGGGAAGGAGAAGAAATCTTCAACCATCCAAATCTAAAATTGCTTGAGGGAAAGCAAATTTAGGAGGGGAGGACTGCCATGCCCCCACAAAAATACACTAAGATCGCTGAGTTGTGAGGAATTTGATCGCTCCCATACACGTCAACCCAGATCAAACATGAGGATAATCGAATGAATATTAAAAGATGAATAACCATCAAGCAACAAATTAATAAAGACACCACGATTAAGCAAGGATAATATTAAGGGTATTAATTATCCTAAGGAAGGTGGCGATCACTCCAGGAAAAAGACACGTCTTTTAAAAGGGATACGTGATATGAAGGGGCATGTCCATTCACGATGGGAAGTATAAGAGTAGGAAATTTGAATGCAAGGAGAACATTGAATCTGAGCAAGACACACTTCAGTGAATATAATACACAAAGGCACAACAGATCGACTAAAGGCTAAACATGCATACGGACCTGACATAAGAGGAATCAACACAGTCCATTATAATAGATCGCTATTTACCTGAACCTCTATATTAAGTGTAACACAAGTCATTATTTACCTCTTGTCCTGTACCTGATGATAATAAGAATATTTAATAGCAATTTCTGCAATCGATGGGTGATGTGCTTAAAATGTGAAACCCACATCTGGTACAGGATGGGCACCGGGGTGGTGGTGATTGACAAAGGCCGATGGGGCCACTGGGCCCTTGCCCAGCTCCCAGGATGGAAAGTGTCTTAGAGATCGTATGGCGGCGGTGGGAAGCAGAAATACAAGTCACAAGGGAGGTTATGTTGCCACCTCTTGGGCTGAGTATTATATAGCTTCGGCGGACCCATCATCCCTTCTCCCACAGATTCCTAATATGTTTGCTTTGTTGATAATCTATGGATGTAATACAATTGTCTAACCCTAACAAGTATATATACATATTTGCATATGGTGTTCGTGGTGAATGTAGGACCCCAATCCAAGATTACTTCACTAAAAGGATATTTATTTAATAAGGTGAAACCCTAACCCTAATTTTTTGCAATTTGTGATCATCAGGTGAATTCTAGGGCAAATCAAGGTAGGGGACATCACACACCACTCATGTGCTACACCCTCAAGATGAAGGGTGGTGAATTTGATGGCCTCATCCTCCATCATAGGTCTTAGTGATAAAAATGTGACCAATTATTGTATCAAGGAGTGTGCAATACATTTATTGGATCCATTTTAGGTAGTGTCAATTTTCCCGAAGTTTGTTGGAGATCCCATGGGTTTGTTTGTTGCCTTGCCTCAACTCTTTGATCACCCCTTTATTTTTTCAAGCTCATAAAATTAGTGAGTGATATTGCCTCCTTAATCTAGACTTGTAGAGGTCTATATTTCTCATGACTGGCCACTATGCCATCTATTATAGATGTTTGGATCTCTGGCTTAATCATTACTTCTTCCCTATAGATGAAGTTAGGTTGGAAAGGCCTAACAATTGGACCAACAATTGACCTCTGGGAATTTTGGTGAATGTTTGCCCCTGACAAGTTGTCTTCAGTGTTCACCATTGTGTGTCCTCTATATGTTGTTATTTTGCATAGTGGAGACCAAATGTGCCATTGTATCAGCTAACCATTCGTACCCCTGAACAAGCCTCTTGAACCGAGCATCATCTGCATTCCAATTAACTTGACCTATCACTTCCTTGTCTTTCTTGGGAATTTTTGTGCCCTACTATTTTGCAATATAGTTTTCAGTTGATTTAGATCCCTTCTCCTTTCCCTCTGATAATATTTCACTTCCTTGCATGCTCTGAAAGTTCTAAAAAATATTTCCCTCAGCTGACATGAAGTCGGCTCTAATACCACGAAATATTCCTTTTAAAATTTTCTGACAGTTTCACTAAGTTTATATGCTACCCGACTGATCTTTTATTTATTTTAAAATAGTAAAATACTCATCATGATTAATCCAATGCATACACAAAATTCTAATAGAATAGGTGCACTGACCTTTTTGTCTTCCACATGAGAAAGGCGATCACCTTTATTGACTGCGGTTGGGTTTGGGCTCCCATGTGCATATAACCTACATACGTTTTTGTGCTGATTAATTTGCCTTATGCCTCCACATCCCTTATAGGACACTTTATTTATTTATTTCTGCCTACTAAAATGTGAGCTTGGTCAAACTTGTTGAATTTTGCATTCGTAGACCAGCTAGGATTTGAACCTAGGACGTCTCATTGCCGCTGGAGTGCTCTACCACTGAGCTACCGGCCCACTTTGTGGCCAGTCCATCTTCAGTTCAGGTGTGGCTTTTTTCCAACACCCCCCCATAAGCGACATTTGCTGCGCCTGGGGCTCCTAGCCTAGTTTGGCTCTGATACCATGTTGAATTTTGCATTCATGGACCAGCTAGGATTTGAACCTAGAACCTCTCATTGCCGCTGGAGTGCTCTACCGAAGCCTCATTAGTTGGTTGGGTTAATTGGGCCCACACAGTAGTGCAGCTGGCCAAAAAACAGTATAATTTTTTTTGTTGGAACACTCCACACACAGCGTCCAATATGAAATTTGGACCTATCCTCTATAAAATGGTATGGCGATGTGAATGTAACCAAAAGGTTACAACTTGACTTAGGCCACTTATTGCCAACAAAAAAAAAAAAAGATGAATACCATATTCAAATCTGGAATCAACTTATTAGATAAATAATCCAAATCCTACAACTAATAAAATAAAAAAGTCTCTGTCTCTTCAACACAATTTTGACCTCTGTATGAAATCAACCCTGGAAACTAAAAGATTTTTGTCTTTCAATTTCTGATAATCCGAGAGTGTTTTCGCTGTTCAGAAAAGATATTAAATGAAAGCTCGGCACAAAAGTTTCTAACAATTGACAATGATGAAATGAATTGCATTTTCCACTTTTTTTCTTGTTTATGCTTTTTCCAACCAATCCTTAAAAGTAATTAAAAATTACTTTTTTTTAATATTCATCCTTTTTCCTTTTTTAGGTAATGAATATTTCTTAAATTTGAATATTCACCATTTTTCATTTTATGATTTTTTATTTGTTTTTTGGTCTCATTTAATAATAATAAATTGTCATTTTTCTAAGTTATAACTTAAGGTGCCTTTGGACAACTTAATAAATTATTATTATGTTATTTCCCTGTGAACCCTCCCTTCAATGTACAGGTGACAAAAAAATAGGTTTTGGGTCTTTCCAATTCGATTCAATTTGAAAAAGGGGACATTACATATTCTGCTCAAGAAGAAGCCGATCTGCTGAAACTGAAAGGGTCAGGTCTTTCTTTCACTCTGTTTCTTCTGTTTCTAGAAGTGGCCGTCTTACTTGTAGTCTGCCTATGTGGTTGCTATGTGCCACTGGCTTTTTAAAGGGCCTCAAATGACACAGTTCCATTTGTCTCCAAGGACATGGTCTCACATACTCTTAATCAGTATTTAGATAGCCTATCCCTAGGATTTACTGGAAAACAGGACCCAACTCCTTTTCATCTTGGCTGGAAGTCAAATAGTGTTGAAAAAGGTGCTTCAAATTAGCTCACCTCCACTATCTTCCTTGCTAGTGGCATTCCATTCCAGGACAAATTCCTCCATTCATATTGCTCTGGCTAATACCAACAGTAACCTTCAAGGACTGACTGAATCAATGGAAACCAAAGGGGCTGAAACAGATCTTTAGAAATGTGTTTTTTTGCTTGCCATTTATATCCAATATTGAAAGGACAGACAAAACATCTCCCAAGAATGAAAAATCAAGCTTAATGCTTTCATCTCCTTATGCAAAACTTCATGAGACAAAAAGTGGAACTGAGGCCATTAAGCAGCTGTTCACCACTGAAAAAACCAGACATCATTATGCTGAAGACAAGCAGCAGTTGGCTGTAAGAAGATTAATCAATCCGATGGGACTTCCTCCCACATACTCCTCATAGGCATGATAAAGGACAACCTCACTCCTGCCTTCAGCCTGGAATCAAAGCAGCTGCTTGAACATGGCACATGCAGTATTTGAAAGATGAACATCCGACTTCCAAAAGCATATGAATGCCAAATGCCAACGCATGCAATTAATACCATTATTTGCCTTCTGTCTTTGAACAATTAATATGTTCTTTCTTTGAAAAGAAAAGTCTCCAATAAGTACTTGCTACTTTTTTTATAGCTTTTTGTATGTACTGCTCCATGCTATCTCAGGTTTATAAATTCCTTTTGCATCTGTCCCAATTTCTTTTTTCTTCCATCCCCATATTGGGTTTTTTTAATTAGTTTTATTATCAGTGTATTTAAGTTCTATCAAAAAAGGGCATCTTATGAAAATCTTGACTGTGTTATAATGTTTTATTTTCTTGTGGGTCTAGATTATAAATTATTCTTACTACGAATTGATTCAACTTTTATCTGTAAAGGGCATGTATGCGATGCTTGATTGTGTTATGATGTTTTTTCTCTTCCGGGGATAAAGATTTTTCATTTTTTTGTAATCTCAAATATTGTAAGTTTGAATTTAAGATGCTCGAAAATTTCTTTATACATATTCTTACTAAAGCAATCATGATTACTAAAAAAGTGCAAAACCGACTTTATTGTTTTGAAGATTTTATACAACATTTCTTATGAGCTAGCTAATCTTATTATATGTCTTTTACAGTTGGGGCAGCGGTTGCAGTAGTGGGATTAGCTGCATAAAGAGTGTATGCAATAAGAAGAGCTAACTCCAATTGATTTTCTTAGAATCCTCCACTGGATGTAACTAATTTTTTCTTTATAGGTTATAGTTATTTGGTATTTATTCTCTGGTCAAGGACTATTTTCCAACCAACATAAAGCATGTGAATAATTTATTTAAGCAGTGGAGAAGGCGATGGACATGGCACTCAGAGTCCATGTGCTATTATAACTAATGTTGGCATCTATATTTTGTTTTCATATATTTTTATTAATATGTCCTTACCAAGGAAATACTGAACTTCACATACTTTACAACTTGACGCAAAAGACTGACTAATGAGGTAATGCGTTTTAAACATTGAAGTGTTCGTTGAACAAAGGATGGTAATGTTTTCCAATTAACTTATTTATCTTGTCTATAAGATTTATGATGTGTTTGTTACCTATTTTTCACTTCGAGCTCAAACAGGTAGAGCTGAATGAAATTCATCATTGATAGGTACAAATTTTTTCATGTTTTGCTGATTTAAGTATTCATTGATCATCATAGAGATCATTTTACATCTGAATCATAGTTTTATTGTGCAAGCATTTGGAACAGAAAAATTGAAAATTTGCATAGTAATGCCTCTTATTCATTTTGTAAAAATGTTGAATCTCGCACAAGCCGTGAGAGTAACTGGATTTGATTTTGACAATCAAATGATGAATACAAATTTTAAGGACAAACTACACTACTGAAAATAACATAAGCGTAAAGAAGAGCAATTCATTATTGCCTGTAATGATGAATCACTTTCGTTGGTGTCTTCAGCCGTCGCATCTCCAAGCTGCTGCAGCCTCATTTCCCCGCTCCATAAACCTGCAAAATTATGAAGGAATGGCGTTAGAGTTTTACTCTAAGCAAAGATGAATTACATTCTGCCTTACGCCTATGCTACCAATAGAAATGTAATTTGCATCAAAACAAGCATTCATCAAATGAAAGGCTGACAATCAAGAAAAACATAATTCAATGGAAGCTTTCAGCTTCTTTTATTTTGCTAACATGTTTGTTTCAGTGTGCAGGAACAGGTTCATCATGTTCGTGATTATTTTCATCAAATATGTGGAGTAAAACGGGCTCCCACAAGGGTAGAGCCCAACATGTCATAAAGATGACACCTCTCATTCACATTATTATATGAGTCATCAAGTGTTACAGTCATCAAACAGAACTGCTGTAAAGCAATAACATCATAAGAAAGCAGTCTAATTCAACATGGTAAAATAGATTGAGCAGTTGTCTTTCGCTCATCATAAACAAAGAAGCATGTTAAGAGAGCGTTAATTGTATTTGTCATAGTTGAGTTTCAGCTCTGTCTTCCATTCATGTTTTACATTTTAATGAGGCATTGACAGAAGAATAAGGTATTAAGTTATCTCAACTGTTCCTTACATATTCATAGTCTACAGGAGAGACAAAGGAACAGGTTTGCCAAATGCTTCAGGTAATGAAAGCTTCATGTCAAGCGGAGGTATTTATATGTCAGCAATGAAATGATCAACATTAACAGTAAATGGAGGATATGATTTCAATGGCAGTCATTATTTACAAAGATATTCAAAAGCAGATTTTGCATGAATATAGCCAAGACCAAAAGACAATCAAGGGCGGTCATATGAAGAAAGACAATATTCAGTCTCAAAGCACAACTTTTGCCTTAAAAGGACAGTATAAGTTACTTTCGCAATAAAGACATGTAGAAGACAATGGGCTGTGAGCTGTGACAGTTATATGAAAGTAAAAGACCATGAAGAGAAGACGATTATCTACAAATGAATGAAACTCAGTCACAAAAGACCAAAGGGTAGTCAACATGGCAACAGAACAGTCATTAATTTTCATTGACAAGTAGCTTTCATACAAGTTGCATACATGAGAGCTAAGGCAGCGATTAAAGAGTGTAGCTGTAATCATGAATTTAAATGCTTCCTTCTGAAAAATAACAACACAGAATGACAGTACTATGAGAAGCAGCCATGCACATGCATATAAGGTTTTCAAAGGTTATGTATGAAAACTAAATCAAGTGGTTCATTGCAGATTATTATCGAGATCATTCAATTACAAGAGAATATATCTTACTTTCCAAATAGCAATGAATGGAAGGAGACAGTTACTATCTAAATGAGTGCACTTGAGTTGTGTATGATTATATAATGAGTTGTTTAAGAACAGTTACAAGCTTTCATTTTTAATGAGAACAACAGAAAAATATAAGTCATTTCCTCTTCCTCATGGATCTCAAAGAGGTTTCAAGACAACAAAATGATTAAATAATCATTGTTAATATAATGAGGAAGATATATCATACAAGAATGGTGGGAGTTCACTACAAAGCGGATCACAAAAGTTACAGCCAACTTTCAATATTTTGTCAAGTGACAATACAGTCATGGTGCAATCAATCAAAGAAGGAATACAAATATGTATGCTTAAAGCATTAATCACTGAATGAATTATTCTGGAAGCTAGTGGAAGGATACTTACAAGAAGATAATGCACAACTAATGTGAAATCGATTTTCAGTTATATGTTAAGCATGCCAAAGTGTTTTTCTTGTTGTATATAGTCATAAAGAATAGCTATAGGTATTCACCTTTCATGGAAACGGAAAAAGGAGAAGGTCAGTGTATGGGGTTTTTCCCTTATATATTTTTCAAGAAGCTGATTAAAAATCATGGTAATCTTTATATTACAGATGCACAGTATAATATGAAAGGAAAATACAGATTTCTTCTCGCCCATGCAGGGGTTTTACTCAAAAAATGCAGAGTGCAACGAATTACAAGTACCTAGATGGAGTTTTTTAAAGTCATCTTCAGAATGCCAGTAAAATTTATGTTTGTCTCTTTCAAAGTCTGAATCAGAATTATATGGCGCCTCTGGTCATTATTACAAAATACAGAAAAATCAACAAGGAAGAAAGAAGATAGTCGTGGCCTATCATAGTGATGGAAATGTACACAGGATATCTCAAGGATACCATCTCATGGGATGGATGATAAAAACCAGTAAGACCGTGCCATAGAGGAGATAAACGAAAATATAAAGCTAAAAATGGAAAAGATAGAATCATAGCTCCTTCATTTTCTTTTAGACTGGAAAAATCAACAGAAAAACAATGCAAAATCCGCATTCCAAGCTTCAGAATAAGCTTGTCCATGGCAGCCAAAAGCAGTGAGGAAAGACAAAAGGAAAATATATCAGAAATATGCTACAGTCGCGACTTAAAATCCTGGAAAAGAGCTTTCAAAATCAGGTTCAATATCAGATTTATCACTGATAATCACTTACCATTCGTTCCCAGCAAGGTTTCTTCAAAGAAATTATCCAGAAAATGTCCAAAAGGTGCAAATTCGAGCCATTTCATGGTAGAATTTCAGCTTCAAACCCTACTCCATGGTGGCCGCCAGCTTCTTCATGAAGCTTCTCCTAATCAAGTGCGAATGAAATGGTCTTTTAGGGTTGGATGTTATTTGCTTGACCTTTGATTTTTTCCCATGATTTTAATTAAATCATTATGTCTTCCTTGCCCATGTTTTTGACTCTCAAGTCAAGTCGATTATTGCATGTGGTCGACTATTATCAACTATCAAATATTAAGATATGCATAATGATGGTGGTCGGTTTTTTCCATATACACTTAGTGCTTAAGCTTTCAAATGTATGCTAAGTGTGTATTATATATTGCTAATGGTGGTTGATTAGGATAATGATGGGGAATCGACTGATATTTATTTAAGTGAAGAGTGCAAAATACATGCTAAGTATGACATATGGAACTTGAAGGTCGTGAAGTGGAGAAATATATTTTCTAAATTAGCTTTATTCTTTTCATATTTATTTGCATTGAATATTGTAAATGGATTAATTAAATGATGCATTATAAATCATTTAATTAATTCATCATCTTAAAATGCAAATAAAGATATAATGTAAAGCTAAATCACAATTTACTTCAGTTACACGTCAGACTCAACTGAAGACTTTCACATAAAGATGGAGTTCCAATGTGCATGGGCGAATTGACAAGAATGAGACAGTTTTGTGTGCTTTAGCCCACCTTTTCAGGGATTTCCAGTTCAGTTTGAGTTGCAGATCTGTTGCATGCATTATGACTGCGAGTTCGAGACTGAGTTCACTCATTTTTGCATGAGTTTGAACTTTATTTTCAGGGATTTTTGCTTCTGCTCGGATTTCACCTTGGAGTTATCACTTTCTCACTGAAATTGACTTTCAGTTGCTTATTCATGCACTTTGAAGTGCATTCATATTGTATATATTGAAAAAGTTTATCTTTTTCAATTCAGTTCTTGTTATTCAGCCTTTGCATACTGCAAAGCGAATGGTCATGTAACTCAACTTTTATTTGTAGATTAATACAACAGTGTTTTTATAGGTTCAAATTGTGTTATTGCAAAAGATTCCTTTAAGTTTCAATATTTTAGAATTTGCCTTCTAGATTTCAAGCATCGTTTTCGTGAGGAATTTGATCGAAGAATTATTGTGTTTCAGTTCTGAAACCTCTGATTTTTTCTGTCTTTTTCACATATCTGTATGCAATTTAGTTTAAGTTCACTGGTTATGCACTGTGCTTGTAATTGATTAATCAATTTAGTCATGAAAACCTCGTTTTCCCTCAATATTGCATTAGGTCAAAGCCTATGTTTAAATCATTCAAGTGATTAAATTATCAAATCAGGTTGTGCAGATTGGAGTGTTGAAAAGTTTATTGTGAGTCATAGTTGCAAGTCATTATCAGTTAGGTGCATCACCTTCAATTTACAAGTTTTCTTACATTTAGTAATATTTTTCTATCCTTTTTCCAACAAATCACCAATTATTAATCGAAGAATAAATAGGAAGCCGGCCTAGAATTGGAGGTTTACTTTCGAATAGGGTACCCACAACCTGAAAGTAATCCAATGTCTCAACAGATTGTTGAATTTCAAAATTCAAGCATTTGGGTGCAATCTGATTGACAACAGTGTTGAAATAAGTTTAGCTCATGAACAATTCAGTTTTATAGAAATATTTATAGGCAAAAAGATGAATGAACGAAGCACAATCTTATTTATTGAGTATAAATTTAGCATTCATTGCATTTTATAGAGAATAGGAGAGGAGATGTGAATGGCAACTCAATCAAATAGGAATATCATGGTTTTCATAAAACTATGTAGATAAAATTAAGAAATAAAACAAACTTACCTTATGATTATAAAAAATATCTAGATAATTATTATGAATAATCTACACAACATCCATATAAGCAAGATGTACATTATGTAGGGTGTAATAATGAATTACTTACACCAAGATCTTCTCTTAAGAGCAACTTAAGGGGGTGAAAATGATGGGTTCCAACAATTAGGTTCAGTTAGGTACCCATATATAAAATATATTCTCCCCAAAAGGGAGACCATATCAAAGATTTATATTTTTCCCAAAAGAGAGACGATATCAAGAATATCTTTGATAGCTTTCAAGTGAAGCTTATGTGGCTCTTGCATTAAGCAAAAACCCATACCAACAAAATAAGCAATGTTTGAATAATTGAGTCAAGTAGACGAGGTTGCCAACAAGTTGTCAATACAAGGTAAAATCAACCAATTGAGTGAAACAATCAGCCTCAAGATTGACTTCAAAAATAAAGGGAATCGATGCAAGTTTACAACTAGCCATGTGAAACCATGCGAAATAATCAACATAGATTGTGTTTGACTATTCTTGAAATTAGATTGAGTGACGTTGGTGATGAGAAATTAGTGTAGAGGGCCCAAGTCTATGATGATCAATTCATTATGTAAAGTTATTTTGTTGAGCCTATTGATGATGTTTGTAAGATTGCCTTTGATGATGGGTTTAACCATAGAGAATTATGATCAAAATATCACCATTCTATTACATGATGTAAACATCGAGATTTGAATGGCATCATTATAGCCTTGTTGAAAGGAGAAATGAGTTCATCTTCTCACATTGAACATGAGGGGCTTGCTTGAGCCCATACATAGACTTCTATAATCAACAAACCAATGAAGAAACTTGAACAAATCCTTGTGGCTGCTCCATATAAATCTCTTGAAGATCCTTGTGAAGAAATGAACTTTTCACATCTATCTAATGGGCTGGCTAAAGATTGACAATGTTCATAACAAAGTCAAGTAGATAAGAGTTAATTTTGGCTAGTAGGTGTCACACCCCTATGAATCCCTTTATCTTGTTGCGAGACCCTTGTCCCCTAGCCTCATTGTAATTTTGACTAGGGGTGGAACTTGTGATCATAATATGTTATTGGATCTATGTGTGTGCATATGCATGTGTTATGAATTGTTAATAACTACTATTAATGAATATGATTAAGTAATTGTGTTATATGTTAAATTGAATGCACTAATTATGTTTTCTACTAACCCAAACATTTGATTGGTGGAATTGTGTGAGTAATATGGTTTGATTGTAGGTACCAAGGGTGCAAGGTGAGGTGGATTATGTGGTTCCATAGAGAGATATAGATGGATCGTAATGCCAACCTCAGTGTCAAAACCCTACTGGTAACATTTTTCCCAAACATAGGTTCACCTAACCAAGTATAAATTACATAATATGATATTTAAAAAATTTTTATTAATAAAATGAATTTGTTAGGTCTTGTCTAAATCCTTGTGCTTAACCCTAGGAACCCAAGCACCTAATCAATTTTATTGTCCACTCATTTTTTATTACATCTTATGAAGGCACCTATAATAACCCTAATCCAAGTTTCGACAACGTAAGGTAGGGATTGATTGTAAGTCATTTTAATATATAATAATAATAATAATAACACATCTTTATTATTTAAAAGAAAAAAGAAAATGGTGCATAGGAGTGGTGCGAGCCATAGAGATATTTTTGCAAATAACAAGGAAAAGGCTGAAATAAATATCAAAGTCCCCAGTGTTGATGTATCAAACATTGTTCATGCAGACTCCACAGATTTGAGCCAAAGAGCAATCATCAGTAAATTTCTTGGAAGGAAGTTAGTGAGGGCGGAAATGGAGGATTGGATTGTATAGAAGTGGGGGGAATGCACAAATTACAACTTCTTGCCAAAAGGTTTTTTTGTTGCCCTCTTTTGTGATAGAGGAGGAAAGGGATAAGATCATTGATGGAGAATGGACATATGAAAATGCACCTTTGTATCTACATAAGTGGGCTACAAATTTCGATCTATTGAAGACAAACCCTAAACTAGAACTCGTTTGGATTCGCCTTTACAACCTCCCCTTCAAATATTGGTCTGGTGCATGTCTTAGCGAGATTGGAGATTGTATTGGGAGGACATTTGATGTAGATTTGAGGAATGGTGATTCCCTTATATTCCCTTATATACATATTATAGCAAATTTGTTAATGTTATACTAAGTGAATACCTTATCTTATTAGGAATATAAAATAGTGCATTGTTGTCACAAGTATTATTTAGAAATTTAGTCCCATATATGGTAAGCATGATCTTAGATAAAGAGAAGGAAGATACTATCTATTCATAAAGAATTAGGTTGTCATTATATTTCAAAGACATCACTCAATAACCTTTATGGAACTTAGGTCATAGTATGAGGGCCGTTCAAATATATAAACCGATATTCTTGTAAGTATTTGTGATAACAGTTAGTGATTTAGTATTGTAATAGTGAAATTTGTATATTCAAGAAAATAGTTTTACTATGCTTGTCATAACTAATCAAAACCAACACATTGATATATTTAATACATTGTGGACCCATAACCCATAGGTCCTTGGATTCACATCTTAAACTTAGAGAAATGACAATATGTTATGTTGGGAATAACATATTTATGAGATATAAACTCATATGATCATGCTATTTCTATATCTTAAACCTTGAAAATATTGTGTTGTTTAAATGCATTGGCTGGAATGAAATAATGCTTTATCATTGCACAATAAATGCAAAGTTTGTTTACAGGGGGAGAGATAACCCTAATTTATTTTCATATATTGAATAGATATTTGTTCCTAAATAAAAATAGAAAGTAATGAAGAATATTTAAGGAAACTCTTTTAAGAGAAAGATTTATGATTATAAGAGAACTTTTGTAAAAAAGGATAATTATTAAGCCACCTTATTATGCTAGGGCACACTATGTATGTTAGACATATTTCTTGGCCTTAAATAAACCATGATATATGGTTTGTGTGATTGCTTATGATTGACTTAAGATATGCAATAAAATGCAATGTAGGAGCATAAATAAATCAAAGACAGATTATCCAACAAGCATGTGATTTTCATATATAGTGGTATAATTTATATATTCTATAGGAGAAAGTTATGAATAGATGTGCATAAAAACCTTGACAAAAAAAAAAGAATAAATTTTATATGGTTCAAAATGTTCCAAGCAAGGATCATCTTATCAAAATTCATTTAGAGGATTTTGTAATTTAGAAAGAAAACAATTTTTGAATCACATAACCACAAAGGTATGGTTAAGGGGTCAAAATTGGAAGAAAGTGAAATACGATAAATATGGATGGTAAGAGAAGCATGTGATTAGAAGCCTTGATATAAGAATAAACATTCTTATAGTATATATATATATATATATATATATATAACTCTTGTATTGGGTTGCTCTTAATCAATTCTAACAATCTTATACAATATTAAATAAGAAAAAAAAAAAGAATTTAAAAGAAGTACAAGCATAAAAGTATATTTAATAAAGACTTGGGATTTCTATTTAAATGTGAGTGTGATATGTTTTGTTGTATTGTACTTTGTTATTGAACTTGATCAACCCAATAACTTTGCACATGTGGCTTATAAAGTATTATATATGAAAAAGGATACTCATGTAGTCCAGAATGCATGAATATCATCTTGGAATGTATGTTGACGCTATAGATTATACTTTTATAAGTTATGAGTGGTCACATAGTATTGCATATGCATACTAATTATTGTGTGCTCACATTGTAATGCTTTGAATAAGTTACATGAGTGGGTAAAATGGTGAAATTGATAGAGTAACTGCATAGTATGGGGTGTGCATGTTATTCATTAGGTAAATGTATGTCAACACATGATAATAATTTTATAAATTTAATGTTGAATTTACATGGAAGTAAGGAAAACATCTACATTAAAGAAAATAGGTTACATGAGAGAAAATTGATAGAATTAAAATATATGTGATTAACATATAGAATAGCCTTAGTTTCTTTAGTTGTAAATTTCTTATATGTATGTATGTACAATTTTTGTCATAATTTTGATTGATAAAAATAATTCTCTTGAAATAATAAAAGAGAGATCTAGGAATTGAAAGAAAAGGATGTAGAAATATATGAAGAATTAATGTATTCAATGTCAATTTCTTCAATTATTGATTATGTATTTTTTGAGCTGTGATGTAGATGTATCTCTTGCTACTAAGGACAATAGCTAATTTATAGGGGGAGAATTGTTATGCGACTTTTTCCCCTAGAGAAGATAAATCTATTAAATAACCCTTTAGAATTAGAAGGGAGATAAAATAAAGGATATTATGATCCTTTGGTTAAAAGAGAGATTAAAGAATATGTAAAAACATTCTTTAAAAGGGGAAGCCTAATTATTTATTTAAATAATTGTTAAAAGGCAAACTTTGTGAAAGGGTGTGATGATTTGGAAACCACCCCTTAAAAGATATATAAATCATTCATGTGAAACTTGGAAAGGACACATAGAAAAGAAAAAGGAGAAAGTCAAGTACAACACATTGTGGGAATAAGATTCCAGGTTAGCAGGCTATGAGCAAGATAGAGAAGGGCACGCCTACAGTGTGTTTCCAACCTGGGGTACAATAGGGTGCACTCAGGACGGTCTTGGCCAAGGCATGGTTTGCCATGAGTGTTGAGAATTGTTCCAGAGGAACCAACACATTGTGAAGAGCAAAAAAGTATGCTTTTGCCTCCTAGATTGCTCATAGATGGAAGAGGCTAAACTAGGGTCCATTCCAACAATCGTTGGGATTTCTTCTACACATTTCAAAGATAAGTATTAATGCCTGATAAATTATCTGAGCAATAAAGTCATTTTAGATAATTTGAATTTATTGAATTAATAATTTATTTATGGCATGACTGAATGTATTTGAATACAATTATTCATTAATTTATTCAATTAATTTCAAACTATTGAATTGGGCATTAAATATTATATTAAATATTGTGCATAAATTTTTTTTGGGAATAAGTTTTGAAATTAATTTGTATTGCTGCATTTTAATTTGGGGGAATTAGTTGTGTTTCACTAGGGGCCCAAAAATATCCAAAGGGAAATCCATAATGTTAAGCTGGGAAAACTCCCCCCAGAGTGGTTTGGAAGATATGAATTCCAATGGGAAGGTCCAAATAAGCAAGTCAGATATTTGGGTATACCCTTTGTAGTAAATCCCTACTTGAAAGACATGTGGGAGTGGATAAAAGATAAAATTGATAGGAAAATAGGAAGTTGGAATAAGAAATTCTTATCCTTAGCTGGTAGGATTCAAGTAATGCAAGAAAATTCTATCTACTTACAATATATATTACTCTTCACCATGGATTTTTTTAGTTACCAAATAAATGAAATAAAAAAAAATAGACAATTTCTATGGTTTGATGGAAAATTAAAAAAGAAAAAACATGCAGTTAGGTGGGAATGGTGTTGCTTAGAAAAGAGTGAAAGTGTGCTAGGTTTAAAAGATTTTAAAAAACAAGGAATATCCCTGGCAGTCAAGTGGATTCACAAAGCCCTGAAAGGAAATGAGCCTTGGAAAATATTAGTAAGGAATAACATCCAAAGATTTGTTCCAAGGTAAGCCAAAACTTGGAAGAATATCCCTTTTGTGACCTAATATTTTGTAAATTCCTTGTATCCTTAGTTGGATCCAATGTGTTTAAAAGTTTATAGAAATCCTAGGAGAAAAGTAGAAGTTCAATAATAAATAGAGATTCATTGGAAATATCTAGACAAAAATAAAATATGTCCAATGAGATCAAAATAGTGGAATGTTTATCGTAAAGATATGCCCCTTGCATTACTACAAGGGGTGTTCAGAAAAATCATGGAGCAAGAAAGGAATTAAAACTTTTAAAGACATAACATGTAACAAGAAATTAAAATCTTGGGCTTCTCTCAATATAGAATATAATCTTCCTCCAACTCAGTGGAGAACATACTCTGTGATTAAGGAAAATTACAAAAATCTAGAAATTTCTACAATGAATAATCTCAATAGGGATACTTTGGAAGAATTTAAATGGATTGATGGTACTGAATTACACAATTTAAAGGCCAAAAAGGTGTATAAAGCATTAGAATAAATCTCAAATTTAGACAACCACCTAAACAAAAGTTGGAATCTAGATTTTAATTTTAAACAATGGAATAAGATCTTTAAACATTTATGGAACAACATGTTAGAACCAAAGAAAGTCTATTTCAAATGGATGTTATTACAAAAATTTCCCTATTCCTTTCTAGCCTACAATGTAAATATCTGTGAAATATGTAAGAAGCCTGAATCTATTATGCATATATTTTTTGATTGCTTCTTTGCTAAAGAAATTTGAAATCTCTTTTGTGCAAGTTTGGGGGTTGGGGGGACTTAGATAAAGCCAAAAAATGGGAAATTATCTTTGGTTTTGTTGAAGGATTGGAAAAATCTATGAATCTATTTTGGATTTTATTATCTACAAAAATATTATGGTTTTTATGGAAAGCTAGGAATGAGGAAGGGTTCCAAGTCATTAGGAGAGCACTTATTGAGTTTGCTAGAAGACTAATATTTCATGATATCTCTATGCATGTAACAATCACAATGGGGGTGTCAAAAGACAAATTTGTGAAGCTATTGAAAAGTGGAAAGTTGAAAATTAACAAGGAAGAAATAAAGTATGCAAGAAACTAGTCATTTTGCAAAGAGGATAACATTCCATTTTAAAAAAGATACATGGAATTTCAGATTAAATACAAAAAAATACATATAAAAGAAGCAATTCAGAAAGACCTACAATTCAAGGGAGGTCCAAGATTTCACATAAACCAAGGAGAGGACTTTACAATAGAAGTTGTGTGGTCCAATGAAGATAGATATGAAGTGGATCCACCGATTGGGTGGAATGATATGGATGATTACAATGAATGTGTTAACTATAGAGACATAATGTTGCACCACAAGTCCATTTTGAATATGGTTTATTTTAAATAGGACTGTAAAAGATCTAGTTATAGAAATAGTTAATAGAAAAGTATTACATATCATATATATTGAACTCATATTTTGAGACCTTGTGTGGTCAAATACTTTGAGATATTTTATGAACTAAAACCCAAGATCTAATTTTTTATTATTCGTAAAATATAATGAATGTAAAAAAATTGTACAATGTAAATGGTCTTTGAAACTACTTTATGAGTTTGCACTTATGTAGGTGTGTCTAGCTAGAGGCCACCTCGTGGGGGTTCAACATGTTACTTGTGTTGAATGCACAAGACAATCGAGAGGGGTGAGTGAATCAGTTGTACATTAAAAATTCAAAACCCTTATAGACATTCAAATCAACTTATAAGCATGAAAGTAAATAACATAAATTGAAACACATCAACACCATGCACAATAGAACACCATATTTATGTGGAAAACCCAAGAAGGGAAAAACCATGGTGAGGATTAGCTCACAATATAAAGTAATTGCAACATCGAATATAATAGGCTCATTATCAGAGGGCTCACTGCCTAGAAGAAAGGGCTCATTGCCAATGGCTCACTGTCAGATTGCAGAAAAGAAGAAAGAAGAATGTTACAGTGAGAAATCCATCTTAATGCAACAAAAAATTCCACCACAACATCACCAACACATTTGCAACCATTCTAAAGATTGTAGACACCTTCTTCTCACTACTCCAAGTAGTCTAACTCATTAAAGCTCGCACTACACTTCACAAATTTTCACTTCACAACTTTGTAATTTGCATCATACGCTCTATTCTATCTTCTTCCATCAACACAACATGTATTTATACCTTCTTCAACCTTGAAAACATTATCCAAGGTCGGCTATGCACCTCAATCATGCAAATTCAAATTAGGTTGGCACCAAAACATTTCTACGATGAAAAGGAATGAAGGAAAACCACATCACACCTTAACTCGGACCCAAATCATACATATACATTACACCATGCTTCCATAATCACTGAAGCAAATCCATAATTAGTGTAAACACCCAAGGTTGGTCAATATTGTGTAAACACCATTTACATTTAAGTACATGCTTCCTCAAATCCAAAGATGAGTCACAAATCACACACAACACTTAAACACAATCTAGAATATTCCAAAAACACCCTAAAATTCAACAAATTCCTTTGCAACGACACAATATGTAATATTCCAAGAACACCCTAAAATTCAACAAATTCCTTCGCAACAACTTCCACTTGAAGAGCAAACTCATCCTATTCACCCAAATAATCTTCCACACACTGTAACTAAACAAATCAATTTGTAGAGCACCAAACCATGAACAACTTCAACTAAATATGGATATGAACCTTATCAACACACTTCCAAAACCACAAGACCAGAAACCAAACTATGGAGAAGTGCAGAGAAAAACCATTTCTCCCAAACAACATATCAATATACAGTTCACACATTGGTGAACACAATTTTTTCTGCACAACGATCCAAACCAAGAAATTTTGGATTTAGAACATTTGAACACCTCTAACCCACATATCTGAACTGCACAAGCATATCTTCAACACAGAAGAAATGTAGAGTAAAACCAGAACACCACTATGTATACCAGAACATCTCTGCAACATATTGTTTCCTCCTTTATTCAAATTTTCTCAAAATCCATTTGAAACCAAGCACTAGAGACAAATTCTCATCATCTTCAACACTTCCTTATCATCACTAAACCAACCGCAACAAAACAACTCAAACAAACAACATCCAAAAACATAAGCTTATCAAAGCAACACTAGAGATTGACATCAGTAGCACTTACTAATGACAATATAATGAAACCAATAAAAGCATCATCACAAATTCCCAAACATCACTAGTTGACATCAATGACAACACAAAAATAAGCTTGTTGACATCAATGAAAACACCAACTACTCATATTTTCAACAATATCCCCCTTTGTCATTGATGGCAACACATAATGTGAAAAACCATCAACATCAAATATAACAACTCTGATCACCAACACACTGCTCCATATCAGCTCTTTCTTTCATATTTCTTCCTCTCTCCCCCTTTGACATCAATGGAAAAGGGAAAAATATTTGTGTCTCTCCCCCTTTGACATACATACATGCATACTCTCTCCCCCAAAGGCATTACCTATAAGAGACAACAGCTGCTTTGCAACTACCTTTTATTTTTACTACTCTGCATACTCCCCCTTAGGAGCACACAATAAACAGTATCGACCATCTACCACTACACATATCCTTTGACCCAATTGACAAAGGACAACACCAACTTGCATCAACACTTAATACCCCTAACTGCAACAAACAACAAAGCCACTACCTACTCCCCCTGAGAGGTAGCCTCCAACATCAATCCTGAACAAAGAATGAATTTTGAAATCCACTTGACTGATGCATATCCTTATGCATATAGTTCAAAGAATGGGGGCTAATAACCCCTAAATTCTCCCAAAGATACTTAAAAGTATCCTTAGGAAGATCCTTATTGAATATATTAGCAACCTAATCCTTTGTAGGCACATACTCAAGCTTTACTTTATTCTCTGTAACCTTTTTCTCTCAAAAAGTGATATTGGATTGTCCTTGAGTGCATCACCAGATTCTTTGAAATTTTATTAGCACTTATATTATCACAAAAGATAGAAATTGGTTCATCATATACAACTCTAATATCCTTGAAAGTTTTCCTCATCCATAGTACCTGTGTGCAATAAGATGTTTTTGCAATGTATTATGCCTCTGTAGTAGACAAAGACACTGAACCTTGCTTCTTTCTTAGCCAAGACACCAATCTGCATCCAAGAAAGAATGCACCACCACTTGTACTTTTCTTGTCATCCACACATCCTACCTAATCTACATTTGTATAAGAGAAAGAATGCACCACCACTGTACTTTTATCATCTCATATCCTACAATCTACATTTCAGAAGAATTCTCAGAGAAATCAATATCCTTGATACTAGCTAGATTAGTATGTTCTGTGAGTTTCTTCAAGCATTCGAATATCCTTCTATCAAGGTAACATGATTCTTCTTAGATCTTCTTGAAATCTAGTCACAAGACAAACTGCATGCGTGATATCTGGTCTAGTAGCAATTAGATATAGCATTCCTCCAATCATTGATATGTACTTGCTATGATCAACCTTAGGAGATTCATCATTATTACTTAGCTTGCAACCAATAACCATAGGTGTACACATCGGTTTAAAATCCTCCATTCCAAACTTCTTCAACATTTCCTTGACATACTTTGATTGTGAAATGAATATACATTTCTCTATCTAGTTGATTTGCAACCCAAGAAATAAATTCATCTCTTGAACATAGACATCTCAAATTATTTCTGCATATCTTCTACAAATTTCTTGCACATAACTTCATTTCCTCCAAAAAATATATCATCAACACACACAACCATAATCAAGATTTGATCTTTTTCAACTTTGAAATAAAGATTACTATCTATGGTACCTTTATTTAATCCTTGTTGTATCAAGTACCTACCCAACCTTGCATACCAAGCTCTGGGAGCTTGCTTCAATCCATAAAGTGTCTTCTTCAATCTACAGACCATATCCAGTTTGTTTGATAACTAAAATCCTTCTGGTTGTTCAATGTATACTTCTTTTAATTCACCATTCAAGAAAGAAGAACATCCATCTGATAAACTTTGAAATCTTTATGTGCTGCAAAAGCCAAAAACATTTTGTTAGCTTCCATTCTTTCCATCAGCAACAATTGATTTAATCACTGTCTTATTCTCAGATAGTTCAATTTTATCTATCCATTGTCCACTGTTTCAGAATATATTTATTTTCAACCATCAATGATTTGGATTCCTTCAAACATTCTTTTACCACTTATGAGTCTTAAGGATCCTTTTCATAGTTTCTTCTCTTCACTCTGAATCCTTTTTTCCCTTACCTTCATCTTTACACATATTTCATGTGCAAGAGGACTATATCTGACCATATCCATTCATCAACATAGAATTTTTGTAAGTCTTCATCCACACTTGACAAATATATACCTCACAAATAATTTTCTTCAATCTCCTTGTTATACAATCAGTAAGATTTCCTTTCTTCTCTTGCAGAACACCAAGATACCATTATATTCAGGTCACTGAACTTTCCTTCAATATCTCTTCAATACTCATATATAGCATTTGCTTCCAAAAAACTTTGAAGCATTTGACAATAGGAATTCCTTCCATACCACAACTCATGATAGGAGTTCTTTGCATTCTCTGTTACTAATTTCTTTCTTGAACTCATGTTTAGAATGCAGATAAAGAATGTGAATTTTCCACAGACTTCCCAAGAGGTTTCTTCTCTCTTCTCATCATTGTTCTTAGTAGTTTCTTTGAACAACTTATATTCTCTTTTTCTTTCTCACTCCATTCTGTCAGAGGGAGTTCTAGGGCAGAGATAAATGCCTCTTTATCCCATGATTCACAAAACTATTAAACTTCATTGAGGCAGAAATCTCCAAATTTCTTTGTTTTACTCTCCTAAACACATTTCTGATTAGATATCCATTTCCTCATTAGACAACTATGACTTTGAATGATTTAAACTTATATCACCTAGAGCTGAATTTTGAGAAAAAAGTAATCCATGTCATTCTAGAATAATAATCAATCAATAGCATGAAATACCTCACCTTGAGGAATTCCTACTCTGGTAGGACCACAAAGGTTTGTATGTACCAACTCCAACAATCCAGTAGTAGATTGTTCTTTGACTTTGAAACTTCTTCTTACTTTCTTCCCAATCTGACATTCCTTGCAGATAACATTGATGGGCTTTGTAATGCTTGGAAAATATCTCACAACTTGAACTAAACTAATCCTCACTAGGCTATCAAATTTGATGTGAAACATCCTTCTATGCCATAACCAACTTTCATTAATCTAAGACATAAAGCAATGACCATCAACACCTTTAAGCAGATAAACATTTCCATTTTTCCTTCTTTAAGTAGCAACCATAGTTTCAGAGCCTTTTTTGATCTCACATCCATCATCTTGAAACATAATATTATATCCTTTGCTACACAATTTTTCCAACACTCAAGAAATTATGTCTCAAACCTTTAACATAAAGAACATCATCTGTATTATGTTTTCCATCAAAATTGATTAAAAAATTTCTACATATCTTAGCAAATGTATCATCACCAAACTTATCTAGACCTCCTTCATATTTCTCAAGTCTGACAAACTTACTTTTGTCACCTGTCATATGATTTGATCATCTACTGTCAATAATCTAGTAGTTCTTCTCCTTTCTAGCATGAAGAGCAGTTACCATAGCATTGTGACCTGCTTCCAGAGCACTTTCCTTCACGCATCTCTTAGATTTAGCAAAATTAGATTCAACTTTCATAGCCATGAACAAGCATTCACTATCTTCATCATCCCCATATTTAGATTCATCATCATACATATTGGCATCTTCTCTAACATAATAACTTTTCTTAATTGCTTTACCTTTGTTTTCCTTGTTCTTGTCATTCAAAGCTCTATTTGAACATCTTGAAGCATAATGACCTATCTTTCCACAACTAAAACATTTGAAAGGAAAATTACCTTTTTATTTATCAGTACCCTTTTTCATTCTCCTCACAAATTTTGCATCTACATCATCAAGATCCTCTTGATTTGATTCCCTGGTCTTTTATGATTTTCTAGCCTTAAAAGAAATATCAACTTTTTTATTACTTGAACCAAATTATCTCATTTAAAAAGTAGATAAAGCACCATACAAATGATCTCTAGAATATTTGTTTAAATCTTGAACTTCCTTAATAGCATAAACTTTATGACTGGAAGATTTAGGAAGAGTTCTCAGTACCTTCTTTACCACTTCTTCTTCTTCAAGTTTTCCACCAAGACCTTTGATGGAATTGACAACTTCATCCACCTTTTTCATGTAGCTTGTAATGTTTTCATCTTCAAACATCCGTAGGTTCTCAAATGTGATCTTTGGATTCTGCATCTTAGCTTGCTTGACCTTATCATCTCCTTCATAAATACTTTCCAACTTTGTCTAGATATCTATAATAGATTTCAAATTCATAAATTTCACAAGTTCAATGTTAGAAAGACCACTTAAAAGAGCATACCTTACTTTACCACTATTTTCATAGGCTTTGATTTCATCATCAATACTCGAACCACCTATAGGAATAGTATATCTAATCTCAACAAACTTCCAAAATCCAAATCCAAGAAATACCAGGAAACCTTCCATCCTTGTCTTCTAGAATCCATAGTCTGATCCATCAAACAAAAGAGAATCCCTCTTGTGTGCCATCCCAAATATACCTAAAGTAGTTAAGCTTTCTTCCAAGGAACCTTTCTCTGATACCAATTGTTGAATGCACAAGACAATTGAGAGGGGGTGTGAATCAGTTGTACATTAAAAATTCAAAACCCTTATAAAAATTCAAATCAACTTAATTAACCCTTAATCTATTAAATTGATTAAGCATGAAAGTAAATAACAAAAAATAAAACACATTAACACCATGCACAATAGAACACCAGATTTACGTGGAAAACCCAGGAAGGGAAAAACCATGGTGAGGATTAGCTCATGATATAAAGAAATTGCAACACCAAATATAATAGGCTCACTACCAGAGGGCTCACTTCCCAGAAGAAAGAAGGGCTCACTACTAGATTACAAAAAAGAAGAAAGAATAATATTATAGTGAGAAATTCATCTCAATGCTACAAAAAATTGCACCACAACATCACCAACACATTCATAGACTTTCTGAAGATTGTAGACACCTTATGATCACTGAGCTTCCAATAGTCTAACTCAATAAAGCTCACACTGCACTTCACAACTCTGCAATTTGCATCACAAGCTCTACTCTATCTTCTTCCATCAACACCACTTATTTATGCTTTCTTCAACCTTGAAAAAATTCTCCAAGGTCGGCTATGCACCTCAATTGTGCAAATTCAAATTAGGTCGACACCAAAGCATTCTTGTTATGGAAAGGAATGAAGGAAAATCACATCACACCTTAACTCGGACCCAAATCATACATATACATCATGCCACGCTTCCACAATCACCAAAGCAAATCCATAATTAGTGTAAACACTCAAGGTTTGTCAATCTTGTGCAAACACCATGTTTACATTTAAGTACACACTTCCTCAAATCCAAAGTAGACTCATGGACCACACACAACACTTAAACACAATTTGGAATATTCCACAAACACCCTAAAATTCAACAAATTCCTTCACAACAACTTCCACTTGAAGAATAAACCCATCATGTTCACCCAAATAATCTTCCACACATTGTAACTCAACAAATCAATTTGCAGGGCACCAAACCACAAACAACTTCAATTGAAGGTAGATATGAACCTTATCAACACACTTCCAGAACTGCAAGACCACAAACCAAACTATGAAGAAGTGCAAAGTAAAGCTATTTCTCCCAAACAACCCTACAACATATAGTTCACACACTAGTTCACACAATTTTTTCTGCACAATGATCCAGAACAATAAATTTTGTATATAGAACCTCTAAACACCTCTGACCAACATATTTGACCTACACAAGTAGATCTTCAACACAAAAAAATGTAGAGTAAAACCAAAACATCACTATATATACTAGAACATCTCTACAACACACTATTTCCTCTTTTATTCAAATTTTCTCAAAAGCACTTGGAAACTAAGCAATAGAGACACATTCTCATCATCTTCAACACTTCCTTATCATCACCAAACCAACTGCAACACAACTCAAACAAACAACATCTAAAAATAGAAAATTATCAAAGCAACACTAGAGGTTGACATTAGTAACACTTATTAATGACAATATAATGAAACTAATCGAAGCATCATCACAACTTCTCAACCATCACTAGTTGACATCAATGAAAACACAAACATAAGCTTGTTGACATCAATGACAACACCAACTACTCATACTTGCAACAACTTGTACATTGGATTTTGACCCCAATGTTAGAGTAATCATGCATTAGTTAATAATTAATTAATCTTTAATTGATTATTAGTCTAATTTATTCTCATGCACTTAAGCTAAACTTAGGAGTTCTTTATGAAGTTAACTAAGTGCTTTTCTATGTTAAATGAAGTGAGCTATTATTAGATCATTTTGTCTCATCGCATGTGATGTTGACACTTGTCCTGATCTAATCCATTTACCATTTAGGGTTTCTCCTATATAGCACTCAAACCTCATTGTATTATCTCTCTGAAGATTTACTCTTCTGATCTCTCAAACTCTCAACCTTTGAGGACTTTTGTTTTCCTTGAAGATTCTTGAAGTTCTTCTGTATCTTTTTTCTTGTTGAGGAATATTGCATATATTGTTTGTAGATCTCTTGTGTGGAAGGTGTCTTTGTTGTTTGATCATGTGGCTCATGCTTTTCACAATTCTAACATGGTATCAAAGTGTGGATTTAGTGAACCCCTTCTCGATTTATGAGGCTTTTTTTCTTCAACAAAGGTTGGCTTCAAATCTGGTATCCTCTTTTCTTTTTTTACAAATTTTGAAGGTGGAAATTTTTTTAGTGTATTTTTGCATGAAAAAGACCTCACGGTTGGATTCGAAGCCATCGAAAAAGTCATATTTTCCTTTTGTTTGGCCTGATTTGGATTCTTGAGGTCAGATCTACAAGGGTTTGAAGTCGTTGCTTTTTTTCAGATCTGGAGGGTAGCTACATTTTTGGAGCATTTTGGCGAGAAAAGAACCTCATTGTTGGATTCAGAAGGCTAATTCGATGACTTTTGACTACAAATTTGGCCTATTTTAGTTTCAGGAGCTTTTGAGGAAAAAAAAATTGCACAAGAGCCCGTATAGCCCCCATACAGACTCTTGTGCACAAAAATTTAAAAACTTAAAAAAACACGGGTTTATTTTTTAAAATTTCCGTTTTTTCCAAAATAAAAGAAATAAAATCAAAGAAAAGGTCGGGTTGTTTTTAAAATTTAATTTATTTGTTTTTTTTTAGTAAAACAAAACAAACATATATATATATATATATATAAATACCATGTGTTGTATTGTGCCTGCAGTACCCTGGTAGCAGTCACATCGCTGCGACCAGTGGTCTTTTCAAAGCCGTCGGTGGCCTGTTCTTCAAAACCTGACATCCTTTTTTCTATTTTTGTTGGGCTTTCAATTTCTGACACCATCCATTTTTTACCAGCCACCTCAAAATTATTTCGGTCATTTTTTTGACGAGTTCCATTTTTTCTTGACGATCCAATGACAAGTTTCTCTCTAGTGAACAAAAAAAAATTCAACAGCTTTATTTCGTTTTCTAGCGACAACTTTTTTTAGGAATTTTTACGAATATTCCAACTGAAGGCAACATATTTCAACCATCGGATTTTTTTTTTTGACCGATGGATTTTTTCCATCAAAGGGAAATATTCTGCTGACATCAGTCGTACAGATGGCCCCTTGCCCCCTCCTAGCCCTTCATTTGGCCTTAGAGAGCATTTTTTTCTTTTCTTTTTGGCATAACTTGAGCATACAAAGTTGAAATTGGGAAAAAGAGATATCGTCAAAAAGTTGGTTTTTCCAACTTTCCAGTGGTATGAGTCTCATCACTTGATTTTTCATCTTGTGCATTATACAACCTGTTGAAGTCAAATGTACTATTTTTAGTCTCGAGCTCATAAATTTTGACCAATTTCTCCATTTTTCACAATTCTAGTGGTGTTGGAACCATCTTTCACAACTTTTCCAAGCCCATGCATTGTTTCAGATTTCTCTCCAAGTACATTTTATTCAGTATTTTGTGTTTTTACACTCTGGTGAATTACTTGGACATCTTAGCTCCTAGAAACTTTTTTCATTTACATGGGATGACTTGTTTTTGGTTGTTCTACATGTACTTCCAGTCTTTTATCCTATTTGGGCATTGTAGACATCTTTTTCATGCACATTCTCTTTTATAGATGCACTGAGATAAAGTGCCATTCAGTGTATACTTTTTAAGTATTTTGCACATCTTGTTGTGCCTTTTGTAATCACACTATGATATAAAGTGTCATGGGGGGTTGATATTTTCCTTTGGCTTTCCATCACACCTTTGTCAAGTGAGTGTCCCTTCCACAACAATAGTGAATCCCAGTGAGTCTTTCCTCATGTGTGCGTGCCTTAGTTAGCACACCCTTTTATTTGTAGGTTGTTTCTCCTACATGCTCTTCTTGGTTTCACATAGTTACAGTGTACCTATCTTGGCTCTCCCTTTTCAACATTATGGGGGGGTTTTACTGTTGGTGCTAATGCTTCCTTGGTTTTACGGTTTGAGTGATCTACGTATCTAGTTCTTGTTCCTATGTACTTTCAGATGCAACGTACATCAGGGGATAATTACATGCATTTCAATGAGATGGATCATTTACCATATGGACACTCTTGCATTCCTATTTTTGGAGGTTCTTCATTTCAACACTATATCAGTCATCATTTGACAGTTGTCTACAACTTCTTTGTGCTTCAACGATGTTCTACATATTCCTCCTTTTTGGGACATTATTTTCATTGGAGGCTTCTCAATCCTTCACACCTTGATTTGGAGGATTTTTTAGTCCTTCATTCACCTTTCTCTCTTTTGAAGAGGACTCTTCTCCCACTGTGGTTTTCTCCTTTTCTCCAATTTTGAGAGATCTTGTGTTTGTACATGGGTACCTCACTAGGCCTTGTTTATCGAGACCCATCATGCATTCCTCTTTTTAATGTTTTTAGCTTCTCCCTAAGTTCATATTAAGGGGTAGTGTTAGAGTAATCATGCATTAGTTAATTATTTTATCTTTAATTGATTATCAGTCTAATTTATTCTCATGCACTTAAGCTAAACTTAGGAGTTAATTATTAAGTTAACTAAGTGCATTTCTATGTTAACTGAAGTGAGTTATTATTAGATCATTCTATCTCATTGCATGTGATGTTGACACTTTTCCTAATCTAATCCATTTACCATTTAGGGTTTCTCCTATATAACACTCAACCCTCATTATATTATCTCTCTGGAGATTTACTCTTCCGATCTCTTGAAATCTCAACCTTTGAGGACTTTTGTTTTCCTTGAAGATTCTTGAGGTTCTTTTGTAGCTTTTTCTTGTTGAGGAATATTGCATATATTGTTTGTATATCTCTTGTGTGGAAGGTGTCTTTGTTCATTGTTTGATCTTGTGGCTCGTGTTTTTCACAATTCTAACACCAAGACCTATAGGACTAGTATATAGTGTAATGGATCCCTTTGAGGTAGTGTAACTTGATTTATTAGCCAAGGTACAAACCATTCAAGTATTATGTTTTAGATTGATGTTCTGGTAATTTTGAATGTCATAATATTGAATTGAGATAGATACAAAAGTTGACTTCTTGGCATCACAACTAGGGTTGAGAAAGGTACTCTATGAGGGTATAAGAAGATATTTATTCTCTTAACATAGCTTGTCCCAATTGTCTTGAGGTGATCAAAAAAGTTGTAAAACCTATGACCCACTTATACATAATCTTATTGTTGCTCCAACATGATAGGAGTCAAGGAGTGTGATCTACCAAAATAAGTATTCGACTGTATCATAGGTTAGCTAAATTTTACCAATAACATGTAGGTGAGTGTTGCCAAGAACTATCCAATTTTATAAGGCTTAGGTAGACTTTCACTAGTAGTATACAGGTGATGAATGCCTAGATCTACCTATATCAAGAAATTAGTATTGGTATTTATATATTAGAATAAATGTGTAAGTACTTGTGCATGAACTTGAAACCCCCTATTTACTAATAAAATGTTGAATTAAGTTTCCACACTAGATATTTGTAGAAATAATTCAATGTACTAATAGGAAATTGTGCAATATCCATATTATGCTTTATAGATAATGACGAACTTTAAAAGAACTTCAATGATTGACTCAATTATTTCACTATCATCAATAAATCTATGAAATCAAATAATGGAATGATTATTTGATTGATCAAGAATATTTATTTATTTTTATAAAGATCTTTTATATTAATCTATTCTATAAGATTTGGGAATAATATATAATGACATAGATCATTAAGGAGTTGCAGAAACCTTATTACTAGCCTTAAGTGATGTGTGTTGTTATGCTTGTAGCTTATGTAGTGATAATTACAAGAAGTATGAAATGTTTTCTCATTATCACAACTATTGAAAAGAACTAGGAAAAAAAATGGGACCCACAATGTAGCATGAAATGCATCGTCATTATTTTTTTGAATGGGATGCACTAAAATGGTAAGTATTGGTGAACTAGGTATTGTAAGATGAATGTAGTGGTGTTACATCTACTCTTGTTTCTAGTTGGTCACTAGGCATGTGTGAATCAATATCAGTGTACTTGTGTAAATCTGGCTCAATTATAGTGCATACTATTATATTTGTCCATGTAATTGATGCCAACACTTGTCATCATAGGTAGACCTGGTGGATTTGGAAAATAATGGGACTCATGGTGCAACATGGGATACATGTATGTTCCTTTTATAGATGGGATGTACTTATGAGCTTAGGTGTTAGTGAGCCAAGAAAAGGAAATTATGCTTACAATAAAGTTGCAACTACTTCCTTTTGCTAGTTGTTTAATATGTGTACTTGTGAGGATGTTAATTTATTCACATTGTGTATATGTGACAAAAGCTTGGGATAACTCCATGGGTATCTATGAGGTATATAAGAGATAATCACCTGCGTGTGCAACATATGTGGGAACTAACCATGTTGAGTATAAATGATACATATTGAGCCAATCATTGTGAGAATATGTGATGTTGGAACAATATGGTCCCTTTTTTGTTTTTAATATTACACTAATGAGTGGAATAAAACAAACACTTGATTGATTTTTTTTATCATTCTATTGTAACTAGATTAAACTAAAAGTAAAATTTTAATCAATGGTTGTGATTTGAAAGAAAGATCAAATAGATAATGTAAGAAGTGAGGATGAAATATCTCTATCTCTAGTGTACAAACTAAAAATCCTCTGATTCCAAAAGGGAATGTAGGTAAGGTCATCATGAATGAACCCTCAAGGATTATAGGTATGAACTTGGCATTGGGAGCTTAACACACTTAATGTGAGTACCTGATTGGTGGCATAAAGTTGTAGCAATGATAAATTTTGGGAAATATATGAAGTGGGCACTATAATTTAGAAGGAAGATTCTTGGTTAATTAAGTTAGTCTTTGCAAAAAAAATAGTAGCAACTAAAGGTTGATTATTATAGAAATGCTTGGAAACATGCCAAAAACATTTTTTACAACACTTGTAAACATGATAGAAATGTCGTGATCTTGAAGATTTATCATTTTCCCTACAATATTTAATCTTTATCATGTTAATAATGTTGAAGAAAAACTCTAGGATCTGAAAGAACTAAAAAATGATCATTTATATGATTTTGATACCTATTTTTTGAAAAATTTCTATCATGACAATGTTGTAAACTCTTGATTTGTTGATTAAAATTAAAATTTCATGAAAATGCATTGATAGTAGTTGTATGATGACTAAAAATGACAGAGAAGGTTGGAAATGAAGGTCTTGGTGATGAAAATAAACCACATACAAATGAAAATTTCTATTTATTCTTGAAAATTGAAGACTAGGTGTTGCATTTGGAGGAAAAAAAGGTCTCTACAACACACTGATCTTGTCCAACCAGATTTTCCACTTGAAGCTTACTTTATCTTATCCTAGCAGTTAAGGAAGGACTTGCACACATAAATCCATTATTGGAAAAGTGAAATTGTCTTGAGAATCTAATATTTTTACCATCATTTAATGCCATGGAAACTTGATAAAAGTTGTCATTTGTCAAAAATAGGAAAAATTACTATCAAAATTAAATGTGGAGATAAGAAAAAGTTACTTTTGGTACTAAGTGAAGATTTTTGAGAAAGCTACAAGGCAATGAGGACAACTTATCTTAGAAATTGTGCTTGCCACCAAGATTAAATTTATGTTTGAGTATCTAATTTGAGCCATTACATCAAACTAATCTTATCCATTGATTGTAAAAGAAAAAAGTTATTATTTTTAATCTAACTTGTATATATGTACAATTGAAATTATTTGTAATGTTTGGAAAACCTATTGTCAAACTTTGATTTTGAAATAAATAGAAGCATTACTTCTATGTTTACCTAGTTTTCCAAACACTATTTTCTTATATTATCATAATCTAGTTTGATGAATATTAATGAGTTTGTGATGTGCTTCATATGACTAGTTGATTGTTGATTGCAAGCACCCTTGTGTGACCAACCTAAGAACCATTCTTTTATATTATGGAAAATCTTGTTAAACTATGTTAGGAAGTGGGTGATTGATGAATATTGCTTCATGATTTGAAACTTTTAGAGAATGTACTATCTTTGCGATGCTTTGAGTTATCTGGTTGAAAAATATTGATCTTATTTGAAAAATTATCTATCCATTATTGAGGTTGAATATGGGTAAAGACTTGGGTTTTTAGTTATATTTATCTTTAAGCCTTCTCTTCCATACCCTATATTTTGCATTTATTTCTAATCTAGCTAGTTTATGATTAGAATAGGATTTCCTAACTGGCATAGTTATGTTATAGAGTTAAATTTCTTAAATGTAAGTTGATTGTTATAGGTCAAAAAGTGGCGTTTTAAGAAAATATATGTTTGAACCAATTTTCTTATAAATTGCTAAATCTAAAAATTGATTATTTATACAAAAAATAGCTTTTTGTTGAAATTTTTGTTTGAATATTATAAGACTCTTGTTAAAAAAGAAACAGTGAAATATTGAGGTATCAAAGAAAGTCAAGACCTGACACTAGAGATCTTGGGGTAGTCATTTTCTATTTTTGGGATTTGATTTCTTTCAGGAGAGATGAGATACCCACTATTTCATCTAAGTTGAGAAAAACCCATCAATACTTATCTTCTACAAGTTTACACCAATCCAAAATGTAAAAGTTATTCTTACCATACTTATATGATTATGAGGATAATGGTGATATCTCAAGTTTTTTCTTGATCTTATAGGATACCTCTATCCAACACTTCATGGATATATTTCTTGCCCTACTAGAGGCATCGACAAGAGCAACATTGTTACCTATCACATATGAAGTTTTCATGAGCATATATTACTAAATTTTGGTGGCAAATGACACCATATTCCAATGATCATAGACTTTTTTTGGGTTTATATTGGTATATATAATATTATTTACTCTCCAATGTATTTACATCCTTTACATACAACTAATTGGAGGGGAGCAAGTGAGATCACTAATATTCCTTTTAACTAATCATGATTATAGGACTACCACATGATCCAAATATATTCATAGATAGTATCATACCTTTAAGTTCAAGGGTAGTATTTATATCTCAACCTTTTTTTATTCTCTTTTATTATTATAGATGGTACATTATTGTTTTAAATGCATGATGATACTCATTGCTCTCTTTTTTTGGTAGGTATTCAAGATTGAGTACTCATTTCAAGTGAACAAATATCAAGGTAGAATCTTCAATTATATTATTATCCTTTATATGATTTTTTTCCTATTGGCTATTTGTATTCACTTTAAAATGTATTCTCATGATAGTCTACATGAATTCAAAATCAAGACAAGATGTAATGGTGAAAAATGTATACCTTGTAGTTCTCACATTTTTTTTAGATTCACTTTGACTTGTTTGTACTTTATGAAATAACAAGCATATGAAAGACATATTTTTGTTGAGAGGGCACACAAATTAAGCCTTATATATTCTTATCTACACTTTTCTCAAGGGAGCAGTCCTAAAAATTAGTTTCCTGATTTTCTTACCCTAGTTTAGATCCATAGTCATGAATGTGTTCTATATCACTTTTGTACCCATATAAGTGATCCCTTAAATTTTGAAATTCAAATAAAATTGGTGGCCAACTTTACCTTTGTTTGTGACTATCGCATGTTGACATGACACACGAAATGTTTTTGTTTGTGACATTTAAAATTGTGTTTAAAGGGGAAACCCTAATTTATTCTCAATATGATTTGACTATCTAGATCTCTTACATCCTAGAGCTACCATTTACTACTTGCAAAAATTGTCAAAATCATTTATCAAGGAATTTACATTACACAAAGACCTAAGGTATCTTCAATGTTTGAGAGTGTCTTTCTTGATCTTGTATCTAGCTATTGAATTGGTATCCTTCCATGGTTTCATAAAAGGAAATAAATTTCCTTTGTCGAGTATAAACTACCAAACACTAGAACCAAATTTTATGCGAGAACATATTGAGGACATCAAGGTGAGAAGAAAGTGACATTCTAAAATTTTGTAGAGATTGGATCCATAGATCTAGGTCAAATTTTTGAGATAGAGATTAGATCCGCACTCATGGGATTGACTATGCTATCTTAATAGTGACCCAAAATGACAAATTAAACATTCAATAAATCTTTAAATATTTCTTATTTTATTCATTTATAAAATATTTAATTTAATGCATTTATTTTTTATTGATAAATTAAGCATAAGGGAGTTGATCTCATAGTATAAATTGGAATAAAAAAGATACATAGTTCATAAAGGAAAATCCATTGGAGGCCCAGTAAAATACAATGCAATTGTTCTATATTTTATAATATCTGCTACTATTCTTGCTACATACTAACTATTTTAAAATGACAAAAAAATTGCAAATTTTAATTATCATCATGTGTTGTTAGGAAAAGGTGTGTTGTCCACCTTACATAATGTTATAATGTAATACTATTTGTGCTACACCTAGGGGATCTAGGGATGCATGCATTATAGGGGGTTAGTATTATTGGGGCTACTTTATGTGTTGTATGTTACATTGTGATAAATATTTAATGTGGGGTTGCACATTGGGGAAATATTTAATATTGAGAAAAATTAGTACCAAAAAATAAATGTGGGGGTTAATGGTTTTGTAATCTTATGGTATTAGTCACATGGTTTATCCAATACCATGTGGTGGTTTTGTGTAATATTATGTCTATAAAAGAAAGAATATGGGTAATTGTCTAGGGTTGGCTAGTTGACTAATTTGGCTAAGGGGTTGAGAGCATCTCTTGTTTCCTAATGGATGGGCTATTTAAATTAAATTAATTTTCTACAAATGAAATTGGAAAAGCTCACAAATAATATTCAACAACACATAGAAATTGAAACACAATTTCCAAGCCCTAATTGCAATGTGCAACTGGTAAATTCTAAATTAATAGATGAGAAATCAAGCTATTACAAGCCATAAGAAATCCTTGAAAATCACATACAATATGATTTGAAGTAGTAAATCAAAGCTTGGAATCAATCTTCTCTTCAACATTTGTAGCTTCAAATCACTTCATAAACAATGCCTTCAATCTATACAACTTGTGTTGGTTTTTCCTCTGTCAACACTCAGAAATCTGCCAATCCATCAATGGAATCACCATCTAAAGGTATTCTATGCCCTCCTTCTCTTCCTGTGTTTTTCCTCTCTGAAAACTTCTCCAAAAATGAAAGAAATTCTATTTTATCCATTCATGATTTCCTGGAATGTAATTTCATTGCATTCCACTATCATTTTTCTTTCATTCCAAAGCACCCCAAGAAAATCAATGCCTCACCTCCAAGAAGGGTAAATAAAATTCAATTTAATATTCAAACATGAATAAAAAAGTGTTTTAATCTTCTAGACTTGGTCAAAACAGAATATGGGCTTTAAATAGCTTTTATGCTTTCACAAATAAAGAAAAAAAAGCATATTCCTCACCTCCTGGGTTCCTATTTTTTAAGAGCTATGAGAATTCAAAATATGAGTTACAAATGGTCTTAATGGCTCCCAAAAACACCCGCCACTACTTTCTTTTTTCTGCTTTTTGAATTTTAAAACATATTCTCCATGATTCCCTTTCACCAATTTAACCCAAATTGAAATGAAATTCAAATTCTAGTTTTCCCACATTACAAGACATTCAAATTCACAACAAAATATGAATTTCAATCATCAAACATGAAATCCAACACATCAAAATTGCAAAAATTGAAAAATGACACCTTCATGTTGACACAGGATTACACTGAGCCATGGATGCTCCTGCATTAGACACCCATAATAGAAGAAAAGTGATTCTATCACTTTCCAAGAGGATATCTAAGGTGAGTCATATTAGCCTCAGATAACCATGAAGCATCCTCCATAGGCATCCCAAACCTTTTCACCAAATACTCCATGTATTGCTTCCTCCTTGTACTTCTTTTCACCTTGCTATCAAGAATTGCTTCAATCTTTTCATTTTTTGAACTATGTGTGAGTGTTGGTGGATATTTAATTGTTGCAACTTCATCATTTTCACCTTCATGAAACATGGCCAGATCTGAAATATTAAACTCATTGGACAACTCTACCTCATATGCATTACCAAAATCATGCCTTTTTACAATCTTGCATGGACCAACCTTCTTCATTTTGAGCTTGTTGTATGCACCCACTGGAAATATTTATTTTCTCAAATACGCCATCACTTCATCTCCAACCTGAAATTCCTTATGTCTCCTCTTCAAATCAACATTAGTTTTGTAAGAAAAAATCATTTCGTTGATATTTTTTCTCACCTCATCATGAATCAATCTTATTCAAGTCTAAAACAACTCTTGGGCTGCTGCCATAAACAATTTGAAATGGTGATTTACCTATGCTTCTATTGAAGTTGTAGGAAAAATCAGCTTGTGGCAGAATTAAATCCCATCCTTTCGATTTATCTCCAACCAAGCATCTTAGCAAATTTCCCAAGCTTCTATTCACCACCTCCGTTTGACCATCTGTTTGAGGATGGTATGTTGAGATTATTCCACAAAGTTCTCTAGAAGTAGC
>VDFB02386058.1:0-22916 GCA_007258455.2 Sequoia sempervirens | reverse complement strand
AAAAATCAAAACATTTCAAAAGTCCAAAAAAATCAAAACATTTCAAAAATCCAAAAAAATCATAAAATGTCAAAAATAAAAAAAAATCAAATATCCAACAAAAATCCAAGCAATAAAATCAAACCACATCACTTCTTCTGATCAATCTAATCATTTTTTCCAATCAATTCATTTCTTCATCAATCCAATCAATCAAAATCATTCCAATCAAATCAATACCTCAATCCAATCATTCACCCATTCAACCAACTCAATCAATCATCATATCATTACATACAGTTTCTTCAAATCAACCAAATCAATCATCTTCAAATCAATCCAAGTAGTAATCCAAATGTAAGTCAGTCCTTAATTCATACCAATCAAGTCAATCAATCTTGTCAAATTATCCAATCACATCCTTTGGTCTTGATCCTTATCTTGTTGTAAACCTAATCAATCAACCAATCAATTAATCAATTATCATCATCCTTGTGTTGCTCTAGGGACATTTCGCTCCCCACAATGACAACACTATCATCATCATCAATCAATCAATCAAATTAATGGTTTACAACTTGACAGGGGCAATTCCTTGTTTGTTTTTGTATCATTTGTGCATGCTTGGTTTCTTGCTTGTGTGTGTTATCATTTTATCTTGCATTTGTATCAAATTCGTATCATTCTAGCTAATATTCATATCTTGTGTATGTTTGAGTAGCTTTTTGATCTGTATAGGATCTAGACTAGATTGCAGTATTTAAATGCTTAACTTTTACAATGCTTTTACAATGATTATTCCAAGTTAATTAAATCAAAATTAACTTATGGAAATAACAAAATGAAAGTAATAACAAGGTGATTATAACAGAAAGGAAGGAGAGAAAGAAAGAGAGAGAAGAAGAGAAGTGCAAACAGTTGATAACGGAGTTCATCACGAAAGTGACTACGTCTCCGGGTCCACTCCAATAGAGCGACCGATCCGATTAAATCCAAAATCAATTACAAAGCACCACAATCATTCTCCAAGCACTTCGGCAGCATAACAGCGCTCTGACGTGCAAGAATGGAATCTCTACAAGACCTCTCTTTCGATTATCTCCACAGCTTCAAGACTTCGTTACCTAAAAGAAAACTTGATTTCTACTCTCACCTCACACCCCTTTTTATACAAAGAATTTGCTCAACTTGGCCTTTAACCAATTGATTTGAAAATATTTCCCAAGTCCACCTTATCTCTCCAAAATACATAAAAATCTTTAAAAATCTTCCCTTATTTATATAAAAATCATTAAAAATAACTCCCACTATCTTTTAAATAAATTTAAGCCCCTTAAATTTCAACTCACGGGCTTATTCTGTTTGGGAAGGGTTTTGGTTAATCCTTAAAAAGGATTCTTTGTTGAAATTTGTAGGGATTAATTTAAAATAGGGGCATTCGGTTTTTAACACTTAACAAAACCAACAGCGCTCCATACAATATTAAGCGCTATGCGTTGGTGCATTGGTGGACATCATTTTTGTTGGCCGGGTAATCCGGGGTCAAATCCCGCCGGCCACACATTTTAAACAAATTTCAACTGATTTCTTTAACAAAACTAACCGACGCCTATTTATAGTTAGCGTTGTGTATTTGGACTAGTGGTGGCCCGCGGATATTGCATGTGGGAGGTGGCGAGTTCGAAACCCACCGACCATCTTTTAACAAACCAAACAAATTTACCAACCTCTCATTCAATGAACCAGAGGCCACGTGGCATGCCAAGGACGTGCCACGTGGCAAAGCCTGATTCACCTGTGCTGACTATGTGGATGCCGACTCAACAATGACTTGTCAGATGACTCAATGCCAACCACCAACTCACCTGCCACGTGTCCAAGCCCAATTCGCTAGAACTACTGACTGGACTTCTGACTCACATGCTGACTGTGCCGATGACATGGCGTGTGGTTGACACGTGTCCACTTCCGATTGGTCTGTACAGTGCCAACGAGGATGCTGACTGTACCTGCCACGTAAGCTGCTGTGTGTACGGATGCCACATGTCGTCGTCTGATTGGTTTTGTACAATTCCACATGTCACACTTTGGTTTGTCCACATTAGATTTCGTACTGCATGCTGACATCATCTGTACGGATGATGACATCATCATTGTGCCTACTAGTCACCAAGTCAACTGCAACTTTGACCGCTGATAACTCTCGCGTCCGATGTTGGATTTCGACAAAACGAACGTTGCCGGAATCGTCTCGATGCTAACTTTGACAAATTTTGACGACACCATTTTTTTCCTTCTGGATGCCCCTGATTCCAGTTTGACCGAAGGTTTGACTGGCTATAACTCATGCGAACAGACTCATTTTCGCTCCATTCGAGTTGCATTGGAATCATGACGCTGAGCTCTTTCTAATGGTGCAGATTCTGGAGAAAAATGAGACACTTCAATTTTCACTGAAAAATGTCCACCGGATCAGGCCTCCCCACTGAAGACCTTTTGGACCTCCAAAAGTGGCATTTACTCTGACAATAAGTGAGGACCTGGCCTCACCACTTGTCTTGTATCCTCTGTACATTTGAATACCTGGCTCACAAGCACAATAAAGACTACAACAATGTTGTTGAACATAAACATAACTTTATCACTTCCATAAGCATCTACATCCAATGTCGTAGCCACTAACCAACAAAAATTGACTAGCATCAAGCTGAACAACAATGCAGAAATGAAAGAGAATAAGTCAACAACAATTCGATCCTTTACAACAAGAACATTTTTACCCAAGGATCCATCAATGCTTTCAAGCATCATTTTCATGTCGTATCGCAAGTGCATCTCCTCAAGAACTTCTCGACTCGTTAGCTACTCCAAGTTCAAGTGTAGAACCTCCAGACCGATGTATTACAAGAGTTAACTCTTTACTTGCATTAATTACCCTCTTTAATTTCCCTGTGTTTGCAAAAGAATGACCAGTCTTAATCCTATGAGAATGTACAATATACTAAATGCCATCTTTAAACAAGTGATAATGATTCTTTTCCTTGTAGAAAATTTCTTTCCTATCATATAAATAAGGGCTACCAAGCACTATCCCACATATATCTAGTGGAACCACATCAAACTGTACTTCATCCAAAAATTTACTAGTGATTGCAAATCTTAAGGTGCATTGTCTTGTTACTTGCAACTTATCATTTTCACAAATCTAGCCTAGTGGATAAGGTTTCTTATGTGGTGTAGTTCTTAATCCCAAGTTATTTACAACACTTTCTGAAATTAAATTCACTTGAGAACCACTATCTATGAGTGCATCAATTTTACTGTTCTTAGCAACAACCCTTAAATGAAACAGCTCATTCCTTTTGCATCTTCAGAGAAATCACAATCAGAGAAGTAGAAGTATCAAACTACCAAATAAACAACACCAAATAGAGTTTTACCTTTTAGGGACCTATCACGTTATCTTAGTCTCATCATCTCACCTAAACCAAGATTCATAAATAAATATTCATGGCTTTTCCCTACCCTCCTTCAAGCTGACACGCCTGAGCCCACTTAGGCTTCAATTCGATAACTTCCAATAGTGATCTTCACTGGCGACCTTCCTTGTCACAATGAGTGCAAGAAAGCTTATCATCCTTCTTAACTGTAGCTGCCTTCTTTCCTTTCCCTGTCTCTGCAACCTTAGAAGATTTCTTTACATCATTATCAAACTTATCAATAAAAGATCCTTTCCCTCTTGACTCTAAGTGTGTAGCTTGAACAGACACTTCATCCAAATTACAAGGGTTCAATACCAAAATGGAATGCCTAAGATAGGATTGCAAACCTCCTATGTACTTTAACAACGTGTCCTGGGTATACAACAGAACATTCAAAGCAATAGCCTTCTTCCTAAATTCATGGGTGTACTCTTGGACAGTTTGACCTTTCCCTTGCCTAAACATTTGCCAATCCATCATTAATTGCTGCATATGTCCTAAGGGATAAAACTGCTTCTTAAGAGCATTAATAAATTCTGCCCAAGTTAAACTGACTCTACCATGTTGTGAAACTTCTGCCTTAGACTTACTCTCCCACCAAGTTAAGGTTGTACCTCCTAAACGAAGAGTAGCTAATTGGATCCTATCAACATCATCTAATAGGTTCTGGACTCTACAATAAACCTCAATTTGTTGAATCCAATCATCCAATTTTTTAGCATTAAGTTCTCCACAATATTTAGGCAAGTCAAATTTTACATCCAATTTGATTTTAGGTTTATACCCACTCTTGAAAGGATTAGAAGAAATAGAATGAGGAGAAGATGGAGAAGAAGGAGAAGGAGAAGAGGGAGGAGAAGAATAGGTGCGGTGGATGGCCGTTGCCACCACATCTCAATATGTTTCCTTTCTTGTCTTCACATCTTCTTGCTTCATCTAACCTTCTTCACGCTCCTTCCGCTCTTGTCTCTCTTGAAAAAGAATGTCCACCTTTGCCTTCATCTCGAGGAATGCTCTTTGAAACTCCTGCTCACTGATTTCTTCAGGAACCTCCATTCCAGAAACTGACATCTTCGGAAATGTTCTACGCTTTCCGATCTCAGGATTAAAGTCTTCGAGCTTGCCTTCGCCCTTCTGAATCCTGGATCTCATTAGCATTCAAAAAAACAAATAACTGCAATAATAGCCAACTAAGCTCTGATACCAACTTGATCCGTATAGACGGCATCTAGACGATTTAAATGCTTAACTTTACAATGTTTTACAATGATTATTCCAAGCACTAAATCAAAATTAACTTATGGAAATAACATGAAAGTAATAATAAGGTGATTATACCGTAAAGGAAGGAGAGAAAGAAAGAGAGAGAAGAAGAGAAGTGCAAACAGCTGATAACGGAAGTTTGTCACTTAAAGTGACTACTGCCTCCGGGTCCACTCCAATAGAGAGACCGATTCGATTAACTCCAAAATCGATTACAAAGCACCACAATCATTCTCCAAGCACTTCGGCAGCATAACAGTGCTCTGACGTGCGAGAATGGAATCTCTACAAGACCTCTCTTCCGATTATCTCCACAAATTTCCAAGACTGCTACCCGGAAGAAAACTTGATTTCTACTCACCTCACCCCTTTTTATACAAAGAATTTGTCTAACTTGGTTTTAAATCCAATCGATTTGAAAAATATTTCCCAAATCCAATCTTTTATCTCTCCAAAAATACATAAAAATCTTGAAAAATCTTCCCTTATTTACATAAAAATCATTAAAAATAACTCCCACTATCTTTTAAATAAATTTAAGCCCCTTAAATTTCAACTCCCAGGCTTATTCTGTTTGGGAAGGGTTTTGGTTAATCCTTAAAAAGGATTCTTTGTTGAAATTTGTAGGGATTAATTTAAAATAGGGGCATTCAGTTTTTAACACTTAACAAAACCAACAGCGCTCCATACAATATTAAGCGCTATGCGTTGGTGCATCGGTGGACATCGTTTTTGTTGGCTGGGTAATCCGGGGTCAAATCCCGCCGGCCACACATTTTAAACAAATTTCAACTGATTTCTTTAACAAAACTAACCGACGCCTATTTATAGTTAGCGTTGTGTATTTGGACTAGTGGTGGCCCGCGGATATTGCATGTGGGAGGTGGCGAGTTCGAAACCCACCGACCATCTTTTAACAAACCAAACAAATTTACCAACCTCTCATTCAATGAACCAGAGGCCACGTGGCATGCCAAGGACGTGCCACGTGGCAGAGCCTGATTCGCCTGTGCTGACTATGTGGATGCCGACTCAACAATGACTTGTCAGATGACTCAATGCCAACCGCCAACTCACCTGCCACGTGTCCAAGCCCAATTCGCTAGAACTACTAACTGGACTTCTGACTCACATGCTGACTGTGCCGATGACATGGCATGTGGTTGACACGTGTCCACTTCCGATTGGTCTGTACAGTGCCAACGAGGATGCTGACTATACCTGCCATGTAAGTTGCTGTGTGTATGGATGCCACATGTCGTCATCTGATTGGTTCTGTACAATTCCACATGTCACACTCTGGTTTGTCCACATTAGATTCCGTACTGCATGCTGACATCATCTGTACGGATGATGATGTCATCATTGTGCCTACTAGGCACCAAGTCAACTGCAACTTTGACCGCTGATAACTCTCGCATCCGATGTTGGATTTCGACAAAACGAACGTTGCCGAAATTGTCTCGACGCTAACTTTGACAAATTTTGACGACGCCATTTTTTTTCCTTCTGGACGCCCCTGATTCCAGTTTGACTGAAGGTTTGACTGGCTATAACTCGTGCGAACAGACTCGTTTTCGCTCCGTTCGAGTTGCGTTGGAATCATGACGCTGAGCTCTTTCTAATGGTGCAGATTCTAGAGAAAAATGAGACACTTCAATTTTCACTGAAAAATGTCCACCGGATCACTTTTGCACTATCCTTTGCATCTAAGGTCATATCATACCTTTTGTGCATTGGGACTTTAATGCTCTAAGTCTACTTCCTCATACATCTAGACAAGGTTCTATTAAGCTAGGGCACGCAACACATCGTCACCTTGGTCCTTATATCTTGGTGCATAGCATCTAGTGCTAAATCAAACATCATGGTTGCTCACTTTCATTGTAGCATAACGTATCATTCATCTCCTTCATCCACTTTCTATCTTGCATCATTATGTTTATCATTTCATTTCATTTTGAGAGTCTACCTGTGGTTGTCCAACCCGCCTATCCTCTCGAGGGGGCATCATCATTCCATTATCCTATCTTTCCTTCACCATCCATTTTCTTTTACCTGTATCTTATATTCTTTGAAATGATGTTACTCGACACAAATCTAATCATCTTGAACATCATCTCAAAGAGGGGAAAAATGTAGACATCAAAAAATTGTCATCTTATGATACCTTGTCACAACATTGCATCATTTAGACACCTTGTATCATGTTTTTCCCTAGGTACCCATGTCATCATCTAATTAGTTAAATAAATCTTATTTATTTGACTAATTTCATTTGTTCCCTTCCTATGCATAATTCATCAATTCCTCTAATGTTAATTAAATAATTTATATTATTTAATTAATTAAATCATTTCCATCCATTTTTCTTAATGTTAATTAAATAATTTATATTATTTAATTAATGAAATCATAAATCCAACATTAATTAAATAAATCAAATATTTATTTAATTAATAAAATCTTTAAAATATCTTCTCGCTTTCTTTCCAAAATTGAAACTCATGTGCATCTAATTAATTTATTTAATTAGATAATTCATCAATTATCTTTCTCATCTTTTTCAGGATTTATTTCCTTTGAAAGATAATCAAAATATTTTTTATTTTTTTTCACATCTTATCTTATCTTGTTTTAATTCCTTTAAAACAATAAATCAAAATCTTTCTATCTTTTGAAAATCTTATCTCATCTCATTGTTTTTCCTCTTTTGACAAAAAATCAAATCATTATCAATCTTATCAAATCTTATCTCTTTCCACATCGAAAATCTATAAATCAAACCTTTCTACTGTGCCATTTTAGACTCTAATCTTCAGACATCCTTATGCTATCAAAATCATTCTTCGATCGAATCTTCTTCTAGCATCTTCACTCATCAAAATTAGTCTTCAATCGCCATCTATCATCTTCATCAGGTTGTTATGCTATAGAATTGAGCAACCAACATTCCTCCTCAAAATCAACCTTCGAAATCTTGCATCCTTGTGCAGGTGGAGAAGAGCCATGGAGATCAATCAACACTAGTTTGAAAATCAGTTTGCCGTTTCTTTGTTTACTATTTTTATTTTCATTCTAGTTTGTACTTCATGGTGCTTGATAGGATTTAATTTGTTTATTGTCTTCAATGCATTTAAACTCTTTGGATATTATTACCTATCTACGTTGTGTTGAATATCCTTTTCTCTCTCCTCACATTAGCCCTTTGTCTTACTTAATCAAATACTTCTCCTTTACCCTGGGTGCTAAGATAAAAGACTCATTTATGGATCTAGGGCTAAACATGTGTACCTCATGTTGAATGTGATCCTTGAGACCCCCCAAGAATAAATCATTCAAAATTTCCTTCGTAATTGTATCCACTCTTAAGGATAGATTTTGGAATTGTTGAATATAATACTTAATTGATCCTGTTTGTTGAAGTTTAGCTAGTTGGCTGAAGAAGTTGTCTATCACGCTATTGCTATATTATGCTTGGAGTTTCTTCATAAAAATTGACCATGAGACAGTGAGCCCCTTTTTCCTTAGATGAGTGCAAAGCCAACGATACCAAATGAGTTGATCTGGTTCTAGATATAGGGAAGCCATCGTGACCTTTTTTCCATTTGGGATTTGGTGTACTTCAAAAAAATTCTCCATTTGGTTTATCCATGTTAGAGGATCCTTGCCATTGAACTTGCACATATCCACCTTTGGAAATAAATTCCTAGATCCCATAGGAGTACTAAAGCTTATGTCAATGTTAGCTGACCTAGAATTTTCACCTTGGTCGCTTGAGAACTCCTTTCTTGGTTCAGCCATGTAGGTGCTTAACATGTTTCGTATGTCCGATATATCACCTCTTAAGTCACACATATCCATCTTCATTGAGGAAATTTCTTCCTTGACCTTATTGATTTCCTCATTAGGAGTAATATCCTCTATTGTTACCCCATCCTTATCAGGAGTCTTCCCTGAGTGACAACATTCTTTTTGCCCCTTGTTGCAGGCCTCGTCATGATGGGAACACTAATTTTGAAATAAATCACACAAATGAAACTTAGATTCTCTAAATTTTTATTGTAACTTACTAGGTCCAAATAACTCTCACCTAGAAAAATCTCCAAGAAATAAGCAGATTTGCAACATGGAGAGTGATAATTGTGAAAAATTTAATTTTTCAATAACTTGCTTATTTATGCTCCAATTCCTCCAATTTTTTTACTGTAATGTACTTTATTATGTCTTCAAAAACCTAATAAAAATTAGTCTCTAATTCGACAATATGTGTGAGATATATAGATTCCCAAAAAATTGTGTAGAAACCCTAATTCTGCAATAATTCGCTTAATTATGCTCCCATTCTTCTAAAATCTGGACTGTAGCTTATTTAATATGTTCTTCAAAAACCTTTTAAAAATCAGAAAAAAATTCACCAAAATGTGAAACATATTCTCTTCCCAAAATCACCTCCAAAATTGAGAAAAAACCTTGCCTCTATGGTGCCAAGATCATGCTCTGATACCACTTGTTATGAAACAATTTTCACAATAGGAGAATATGATATAAAATATGATGCAAATACTTGATAATAACTGAGAATAACAAGCCACTTCTAGGGGGAAAACCTCCAAATATCTCTAATGAGAACACACTTCACAACTTGATGATGAAATAAGACTCACAACCTCCTATATATACCTATTTATGCCTAGGATATCTCCTAGGCCAACTTAGACACACCTATAAAAGTATTAGGCCGACCTAAACAACTAAATAACAATATACTAATGATAATATGACTTAATAGAGAGTTAAGATAGCCACAAGCCGACTATTCATAACTCGATGTACACTAATATTAAGGGCGTAGCATAAAGTCTTTCCATTTCCTTCGGGTTGGGTGGTTGTTGATAATCTATCTCATCAAAATTTGTTGTGTATGTTGTATTTTCTTCCAAAGTAGATGAGGTATATGTTTGGGAAGATTCTTTTGAATTCTAAGTTGACAAAACTGTGGGTTGTTTGTGTTTTTCATCCTCTTTTCGTGTCATTATGTATTCACCCATGAATGAAGGTGTGAATTCTAATGTACCCCAATCATCATCTAGCAATTTAGACACAAGTTCTTATTCTTGTTTGCTAGTATCAAGGGGTTCTATATGAGATGTTAGAATTAGTGTGTTCAGAGGACTTGTTCCTTTTTCAAGTTGTAAGAAACTTTCAGGCTTAGGGTCTATTTCAACTTGATAAACTTTGTTGTTATAGACATATTTTATTATTCGATAAAGGGTCAAAGGAACCACATGCATCTCATGACTCCATGGTCTTCCCAAAAGAATATTGTATGCAAGATCATAGGGCATGACATGAATAGGAGTTTGCAAGATAGCCATTCCAACTGTAATAGGTAAAGTGATTACACCGAGTGGTTTCTTTGTAATATTGCCAAATCCTCTAATAGATAAGGAATCAGGTTTGATTTGTGATTTATCTACACATAATCTATCTAGGAGCTTTACACTGCACACATTAAGGGGAGAGTCATTGTCAACAAGGGTTCTTTTGATGCCTATTCTATTGTATTGATAAATTATCATAAAGGCCTCATTTTACTTCCTTAATTCTAACAGAGGGAGCTCATGTTGATGAAAGGTAATGTCTACATTAATTGCATTCATTCCTTGTATAAGAGCTGCCACATCATTTGCATTTATACCAGGTGGAACCACTATTTGTTGCAATGTTGTTTGGAGCATAGAATGATAGTGTGGTGAATTTTGAAGAAGGTCCCAAAGGGATATCTTTGCAGGAGTTCTCTTAAGTTGCTCAACAAGATCATACTCCCTTAATCGAGGGGCACTAGGCAGTATAGAATTGGGCAAAGGTAAAGAGGTTGGGGTTGGTTGTGGTGGTTGCAGATTATTTCTAGTGTAATGTGTGTGAGTAATAGCATCGTGCTTAGGTGGGTAAAGGGTAAACTTGGGTTTAGGTGGAGGTGTAGGTTTATGTGAAGATGGGTAAAGGACAAGTTGAGGTTGAATTACATTAACATCTTTTGTTTTAGGTTGTTCACAAAAAACCTTAGTGGATGGCTTTTGTGAGATGAAGTCCTCAAGGGATTCATCTAACATATCAAAGTCATCACTACTAAAAGGTTTGGAAGATAAGTTATCGTTGGTTGGTTTGAGTTTATCATCACAAGCCTTAGTGGAAGAACTTAGAGAGAGGAAGCCTTGTAGAGCTTCATCTAACTTATCCAAGTCATCAATACTAAGAGGTTTGGATGATATAGTTTTTCTAAAGTGAAGCATAGTTTTTATTGTTTCATTTGATGTTTTTAGGGTTTTGTTTGCATTTTTTGATGAATCTGATCTAAATGAACTGGGAACTAATGCTGAAAATGAAAATTATAAAAGTCTAATGCTATCCATAAATGCCATTAGAATAAATTATGCTAATGCTAATGATTTGAATGTAACAAAAAATAACTGAAAAAAAATAGAAAATTAACTGAAACAAATAGTAACTTAAGAAACTGGAAACATAATTATGAAAACACTGATGCAAAATGTGTACTGGCACTAAGTCGCCTAGGGTGGCGAATTTGTCCTAGTAGAGGAATTTTTGAGGTTTTTTATGAATTTTCTGATGGATGTTAACCTATTTTGTAATGTACCATGCAAATCTAAAGTTCAAATCTAGAATTTCACTAATGTGCAAGGAAATGAAATGATATAATGCAAGCTTAAATGAGATTTTCACTAATGCAATTTTTTTTAAAACCCTAGAATGCAAAAAAATGCAAAACCTAATGCAATGTTGATGTAAGTTAAACCTAGGATGTAAATGCACTTGAAATCAAAAAGAAAATGTTCAAAAGTCAGGTTCACCAAAATGTGTACAAAGATTTTGGCACCCAAGGACTTTCTTGAACTTCTAGGGTTTTTCACCTAAAAGGAGAAAGATGGGCCAAAATGGGAAATGTATACACTCAAAGATCAATGCAAGGATAGATGAAGTATGCCTAAATGCAATGTCTAAATGCAATAAACTGATTAAATTAATGACTTATTAATGTAAAATCTAAGAAATACAAGTTGTTTGAAAACATAGTGATGTATGCAAAATGATAGAATAAATGCAATAAAGAACCAGAGAAGGATGCTAAACAGAAATTGTGCACCTAGAAACTGATGAAGGCTGAAATGAAGATTGTAAATACCTTAAAAATTTTGGAAAATATGATTTTCTAGCCAACTAGGACACTTACGCCAAGTTGGGTGACTTAGTCCCAGATCAGGGGAACTGCTCAAAAATTTGTTTTTGCCAAATGGGTATTTGGAACTACAAAAATCTCTAAGAAACCACTGTAGTGGGACTAATTCACCACTCTTGGCGACTTAGTCCACTTTGGATTTTCTGCAAATTTGAAAGTGGAAATGGAAGCCCACAGTCTGCACTCTGTTTTCTGAAGGAAACCCCGATCTGAATTTGTGAAAATACCTACAAAATAGAGTATAAATTGATTTCTACTTTGGGGGTTTTCCTTGGTCAAACCCCTAGTTGGTATTTAAACCTTGAAAGATACAAAATCTGCATAAAACCCTAGCCCTAAGTGTGTCTAAGACTAGGAAGTCTGAAAATGAGATGCAACCCTATTCTAATATGCAAGAATAAGATGCATAAATGGATTTAGAACAATGTAAGACTCATTCTAAGAGACACTAAATCACATTAGAAATGAATCTTAATGACATGAAAACATTCTTTAGGCTGAAGATAAAGAGAAAATAGAAGATGGAATCACTTTGAAAACAAGTCTTTAGGATTGATTTGATGGCTAGTTGCATCTCCTTGACCTAGATTTCTCCATGATTATCCATAGGCATCCATAATCAAACCTTTGCAATGTGATATCTTGGAAAAAAAGTGAGCTTGAAGATTTGCAAAAACCCTAACTTGTTGCCCTAAAGCTTCAAATTTGTTGTAGATAGACTAATGAATCTTCTTGTGAAAGATATTTGACTCTTGACTCTTGAATTTGCTTGTTGAAAATGACTTAATGTTGTGAAAAATGACCTAAAAACATATATTTATAGGCATCAACACCTAATTATTCATTTTTTTAACTTCACAGACCGACGGATATCCATCAGGAATTTGAATTAAGTTGGTGATTTTCCCACTCAAAAGTGAAAAATCCCTCAAAAGGGACTAAGTCGCCACCCTGGGTGACTTAGTCCCACCAGGGGTTTTTGAGGTGGTTTCTCTGGAATTTGAATGATTTGAATGTTGCTTGTCGGGATTTACATGATTTGTGAGTGGAATAGGCCTTAAAGTCCAAAATAATGAGCATTAGGATAAATGCAGTTTTTAAGGGGTGATTGATGCAAGGGTGTCTAAAATAAGACTAAATTAGACCAAAAATTGTACTATCTCGAAGGAGTACAATTTCCATGTCCACACTAGGTATGGCAATAATATGATGGAATTGACCTCTCTCATTTAACCAAGTACTTTAGACTTGTTGAGTAAGTTTAGGATGGAAGATTGTAAAAATATTTCTATTACACTAACTCTAGGATTGAAGTTGACTAAGAATATGGAAGGTGAGGATGTTGATCCTACCTTATACAAGCAACTTATTTGTAGTCTTGTATACTTGACTCACACTCAACAAGATATTTCTTTTGCAATAGGTGTGGTTTCAAGGTTTTTGAGTTCTCCTAAGATTCTAAATTGGATGGTAGAAAAGAGAATATTGAGATATGTACAAGGGACTTTGACTATGGGTGTTTATTATCTTGCCTTGGAGATATACAACTTTTAAAATATATAGATTTAGATTGAGCAAGTTGTGTAGATGGCCGAAAATCAACTCCAAGTTATGTTCTCTCTCTTGGTTCCAATCCCATTTCATGGTGTAGTAAGAAGCAATCTACTATTGCTTTATCAACTACATAGGCCGAATATAGAACAATGGATAAGGTAGCTAAAAAATTAACTTGGCTATAGGCTATTCTATTAGAACTCAAACAATATCAAGTAGGTCAGGTTCTTTACTTCATTGTGACAATCAAAGTGTCATTTTGTTGCCCAAGAATTCAATGTTTCATGCTCGAATAAAATATATAGAGGTATATCACCATTACATCAAGCATCTCATCCAACAAGTGATTCATCTTCAATATTGTACGACAAAAGATTAGATAGCTGATATTTTTACCAAGGCTTTATGTGAGACTAAGTTTGTATATCTTAAGAGCTTTTTACAATTATAAAAAGCCATATGAATATTTGATGGTTGTCGTTCAAGAGAGATTATTGTGAATGTCTACCATCGTACTAGTGAATAAGTGATTGTAAATGGGCATCTAACAAGGTTTTGTATTGAGACCCATATTTTCTAGATTATGGGGGGATATTTAAAGATAATTATTATAATTAATTTATGGGGGATGTTAAAATAAATAAATAAACTATACAAGCAATTTTGTTGGCACATAACACCCACCTAGCACTGCCTATAGCCATCCATGCCACTCTCTTTCACCAATCCATTATAAATGTTTGAACTAACTCTCTGTTATAGTATCTATGAATTTATTAATTATTATGTATATGTCTATAAATTGAATAGAAAAATATATGTTATTTGTGTGCTCCAATTCGTAGAGTTCTATTCTATGTTTATCTTTTTCTTCTCAGAAAAAAAAACAAATGTCATGAAGTAAATAAAAGCACAACAATAAAGAACATTAAATAGTAGCAATATATAAAGAATTTGACATACTTGCTATTATTTTGTGCACCTATTTTTTGACTCTCCATGGGGTTATTTGCTTGAGAATAATTATGGCCTCTCATTTTTTTACCCCAATTTGTGTGTGCTAGGGTTTTGTCTAAAAACCCTGAACTAGATGGTAGGTGCGAGTTGTGATCCTTAAAAGGCTTGGTTTACATTGGCATGAAATGGTATTATATTTGTAACCTTGATTTGGTATGATCAGAGATTAAAATAATGGAATCATTGTTGAGTATTCTTGTCCATCACAGAGAGGTAAATAAATATAAAATGACATTGTAAAAGATGATAGGGGGAGAGGTGCCCATAGTGGAGCGGGTTTCAATAGTGGGGATAGAAGTAGCCCTCAGTGGGCCTCATGGTGGAGCATCTTAATATCCAATTGCAAAACACTTTTTATCCATAAAGTACACAAACTGACAAATCAAGTGATGCCACATCGATGCACCAATAAAACATGACTTAGCATGCCACTATCGATCTCACTTATTTTTTTTAACCTTTTTTAATACCTTAACAAAAAGCATGCTGATGTGACATCATATTTGATGATGTGACCCTAAAATTAAATTTTTTAAGCAAGTGAGTTGCCAAATAAACTACTCTACAAAATTGAGACTGATTTGAAATTCCATGTAGAATTTTGAGAAACATAAAGTTAGGGTGCTCCACTATGGGCCCCTCTCCCCTAGTCAATATGACAGTTGAATAAAATTTAGCTGACCCCAAGAAAAAAATATTTTTAAAATAGTTTTTGCATCAATTAAGAAATGTATTTTTTTCTACTTCATCAAAACACTACTCCACTGATGGTAAACAATTGAATATTTGATATTTGTGTAAATGCAGCTTTAATATAAAAACAACCCTTGAATACAGGAATACCATGATGCCTGTGCATCTACAATCTTCTCAATGTAAAATAATTATTTTTTTCTTTCATTCCAAACATTTAAGTCTGCTAAAGGATTAGAAATCAAATGCAAAATACCAACCTGCTGGTTTTTATTTATATGAAAATGCACTCTGTACAATCTATTTAAAACAGAAATGATGGGTAAGTAAAAGAGCAATCCTCAAGCTTGTTTAGCATTCTTTATAGCTCACTGTAAGACTTCCTCCTATCATGGAAATGAAGATAGTTTACAATGAATTAGAGTTTGGAATGTTTATCTCTTGTATGAGCTATTACTGCCATCTACACAGATATCTTTCTTTTCATTCTCATAACACAAGAAGCTTTAAAGACCACTTGTAAATAACATAATTTTTACGATAAAGCTATTCTCTTGAATCACCTAAACACAGAGGAAACAATATCAGAAGGTGGATGTGCCGAAATGGTTATCGGGCATGACTAGAAATCATGTGGGCTCTGCCCGTGCAGGTTCCAATCCTGCCGTCCACGTTATATTGCAAATTTGCATTTATCGTTTTTAAAACGAACACAACACGAGCAATAAGGTTTGGTGTTGGGTTAAGTGAATGGATATGAAGAGCTTTTATATGACAATAGTAATAAGCAGGACATGCTCCTACACTCTCTACTGCTTATTAAGAAAGCATATTCATTCAGTTTATTCAATTCTTTTATATTTCGAGCGAAATGTTTCGATAAGGTCTTGTGCTGTTCCTGGTCCCATAAACTTCTGTGGCCTTGTAAAATTTTAGGAGTAATGTTTAAAGAAAATAGGTGGTAGCCTTGAGATTTCTAAGGAAATACATCTACTTATGTTAGATAGATCTAAAATTATGTTTACCCCAAAGTGGGTCATTTAGCTTCCTATTATCAAGGATTGAATAGGAGAAATGTTTCTACCATTCATCAAAGGTTTGTGAGGCTAAGAATGAAGGTTGAGCTCTCTCATAAAAAGCCAATCCCTCAATGTGAAAATCGTTTGTGGAAAGTCATTAGTGGGAAAAAATCTTCTTCAAAGTAAGGTGTTAAAGAACCTCCCCAACTTTAAATACAACAAGGTTATTTATAAGTTAGGAAGAGAGTGAGGGATCCTCCAAAAAGGAGAGGATGAAAGAGCACATGTTAGTTGAGAAAAAAGGGGATGGTTATGATGGTCTTCAAAACAATAAAGCCATGAGAAGGAAGGAAATCTAAAGCAATAATTTTTAAGGGAAGAAATGGAAGGAGAAACAAGAGTAGATTTCTTACAATATCTCATTGGATGATCTCTTCTAGAGAGATTAAGGTTTTATCATGGAATATTAGGGACCCTAACAACACAGAGGTTGTTCAATAAATTAATCCTAAATAAGGATTGAGAAATAGTATATATTCAAGAGGCTAAATACTCTCGAGTATCTTTTCTAAGGATATGAGTAAATGGTAGTATAAGGTGCTCAACTCTTAAGGGGGGTCTTGTAGACTTGGGGTATTATGAAACCCAAGAATAGTGGTGGTTAATTTTATTTCTTTAGGGGAGAGCTAGATGATTTTCTCTTTTCATTATAGTTGCTTTCAAGGGGCTATAGCTAATTTTTTCTTTAATAACTATGGACCAAACTCATTAACATATAAGTTGAGAGTATATAATGAATTTAAGAAGCAATTTTTTAGTATTAGAGATCATCCATATTTTTTGGGGGAAGGTGTGTCATACACCTTGTTAATGTTAAGAATGTAGAAGTTATATTTATTTATGGTGCACTTAGTAAATCTAGGGATGCATTCAATACATGGGTTAGACATTCTTGGAGTCACTTGCATGTTGTAAGTAGCATTGGGATATATTTAATGAAGGGTGCACATTGATAAAATATTTAACATTGGAAAAATTTAGTATTAGATAAGAAAACATAGTACCAAAAAGTAAATGAAGGGGACATTGTTTTGTAAGCTCATTCAAGGAGGCATATGGTTTATGGGTAAACCCACAAAAGTGGTTTACAATTCGAGTGAGGAAGGAAAAGTTGCAAAAATAACCCCATGCAAAAAAAATTGGTTTTTGGGGTTCGAATGAACCCATTGGTTTGAGCAAACAAAAGGAGGGTTTGAATGAACCCTAGTTCAAGTGAACCAATTAAATGCAAGGTCCCACCCATTCCTTTCTACCAAAACACAAAGAAAACATTTTTTGAAAGGGGGGTTCACTGAATCCCCCGGGTTCACTCCGAACTCTTTTCCCACCTTTCTACCCTCTAGCACCAAGAAAGTCTATAGAATTTTATGTTCGGCTCAATTTGAGGATGAAAATGAAGGAGACTTCACAGACTCAACTGGATGATGGTAGTCCTCAGAACAAGCTATCCATCGAATATAATTTTAATATGTTTAGGTTTTATTACATATTTGTTTTTTAGTTTGATTAAACAAAGGATTTTCACCGAAAATCAAGCTCTCTATTCTCAAGACATGTGGAAAATAGCAGATTATTAAAAAAAAATTGAAAATATGAGTAACCGTGATATTGAAGTCCTTGATCTTAACAAAAAAAATTTGAATTTCGATACATACAAAAAAGTTATGCTATATAGTCCTACCAAGTTCCCATTTTTAATTATTTGATCTTTAAATCCTGATTAAGGAAAAAAAATCAATAAAAACATTATCCAAATCCAATTGAAAGCACTAGATATCGACATAAATCTAAATTCAAAAAATAGAATTTTATCCTTCATGGAAAGCTATGCTATACCTGAACGCCACTCCCTTAAAAATGTTGTTTACTAAAAAAACTAGTTTTTGAAGGAGAGATGGAAAAATATAACTGATTCCAAAATTTTGAATAAAATATATTTAGAATCTACAAAAAAAATGTGACAAATCACTAGTTTGCATCATCTTCAAATTCTTCACGATTTATCTGCTATAGGTGCCCGAAAGTGAAGATTTGGTTAGAAAAAATTATTTCAGTGTCTAGTTTGGCCAAAAATTGTAAACCAGTACTGTGGGATCACCCTTATATAATACTGGACTTGGTGGTTTTTTGTAAGCTTGTTTCTATAAAAGAAAGTACATAAGTTTTTTTTAGGTTGGCTATCATAACCTTAGTCTTGTTGGCTAATTTTGATTGAATATCTGTTGTAAGTTGCATACATGAGGAAAAACATAGATTGGGATGTATGGTTACATGGTTCTCATTTGCTTGTTCACATGCAGTGTATTTAAGGAGCTTGATGTTTCAAAAGTCTTGCATGTAGACTCTGCAAGTGCATTATAATCTTTATTCATGAGATAATACATTGTGTGAGTGCTTTTAGAGGTTGAATTTTTTCTTTGAGAGTTTTTTTATGGTACATATTGTGTCATTTTAATGGTATGTTTGCCTATTCTCTTGTATAGTGGATTCTAAAATTTTGTTTGTATATTTTTCTCTCTTGAGGTTATGTGGAAATGGTTATTATTGCTACAAATTTATTTTCACTTGTTATAGAGGCTTGTTATCAAGTTGTAAGAGGAAAAATATTCCTAGTTGTTAACCCTTGGTATGAGTAGATTCTTGTGCATAGTTGAATCTATAGCCTTACAAGATAAAAATGAATATATTTTCAAGGTTACAAGTGTGTTTGCAAACTTCAATTATGTAGATTTGGGGTTTGATGAAGACTTGACAAGTCAATTTTTTTTGTTTGGGTTCTTTCCTTGAAATTTTTGAAGCTATTTTTTTCTAGAGACCTCTTAGACAAAAATGGACCTCACCATTGAGTTTAAATGGTGCAAAAACTTATGAATCTATATGAAACATGACTATGTTTGGGATCATTTTTTTTATCCATTTTCATTCCCTTGACAAAATCAGTAGTTCAAAGTTTTTGTATCGTACAATCATATGGTTGATGGGCTATAGAAATTTTAGTCTCATATATCAATCTATAGGCATCATCAATAATATTCCTAGTATATTCATTGCATAATCATTGATATAGTCAAGTTGATGGGAATCAATGTTATATTTAGATTTCGTGCAAGATGTAGATTTTAAAAAATTGGTGTGTTATGGGCTAAAGAATTTGGTTGTAAGTAGCCCAACAAGTGGTCAATAAACCCCCAATGGATATATTAGGGCCCAATTCCACTAGGTGATGGCCATATCTGATAGTTTGGTGATGGTTTGGTAGGTATACCCACCTAGTTGAGTATGAGTAGATTATTGTACATAGTTGAATCCATGGATAGCTAGGAGAAGAATGGAGACATTTTTAAGGTTACAAGTGTGTTTGCAGATGGGTTGTTATATATCTATGGTTTAATAAAGATTTGGCAAGTGAGTTTTTTGTTTAAACTCTTTCTTTGAAGGTTTTGGAGCTAATATTTTCTTAGAGACCTGTTAAAAAAATAGACCTCACCATTGAGTTCTAAAGGCCTTAAAACCTAGGATCCATATAAAACATGACTATTTTTTATTCAATTTTTTTCCATTTTCATTCCCTTGAAGGAATGTGGAGTTCAAAAAATCCATACCATATAGTTATATAGTTCATGAGATGAATTAATATTATTTGAATGGTTAGGAAGTGAATTAGAATGAATCTTCAAACTTTTATTAGGGGGGAACACCCAATGCTTTTATCTTTACCATTCTTAATATGGGTGATATTAAATTTTCAATCATGTTTTTTTTTTTAATGTTTTAATGCCGTGCAACCTTTGGTATGATGTTCATTAACTCTATAAAGATTACAAATTCATTTTTATTATAGTTTTTCTAGGTAGCCCTCAACTTGACTCTAATGTATGAACAAGTGGAAGACTATTCAAATTTGAGCTCAACAAACCTTGAATCACATTTTCCAAGGAATCTTGTAACTTAGAAAACTTCCTAAAAGAATAAGACTTCCAAGAAGGACATTATAAGTATTATCCATAAATTTATGTATAATTTAGGGTTTTCACAGATCAATTGAATGTAGTTTAGAGTTTTTGTGTCCAAAATGTTTAATTTATATATTATATATTTTAATAAAATATTGTTTGAAATTATAAATCTATATTATTTAAATTTGAAAGAGGTAATATGGGCTTATAAGCTCCAAATCTCCCACCAAAACCTTCATGAATAATTGAAAAATGAAATAATAAAGTTCATCGAAACTTATCATCATCACCCTTGATTATGCTCAAAGACTTCCACCTTAGAAGTGATTGTCAACCATGCACATACACTCACAATTCAATAATATGATTTGTTTTGGTAATGGTAAGAAGCCAAGAGGGATGAATATTCTACTATCCTATCATATGATCAAATGAAAGAATTGGATATTAACAAAGTCATGTTGGTGGCTCATTTTTCAACTATAAAAATATATTTTCTATTGATGTAACCCAAATTCTCAATAAAATGGTGCACACATTAAGTATCATTAATGATTTTTGGGATCATCGATGGATGGCTTTTAATAAACCACCCAACAATAATTTTGATGTATCTTTATATTTACCCCATAAATTATATTTAGAGTTTATATTGGTTTTAATTAGAGGGGAAAACAAGTTTTGGATGGAGCCGAAACCATTTACAAATAGGTTTTGAAGGGACCTGAAACCCTTTTAGAGTAGGTTTTGAAGGGACCCAAAACCCTACTACAAACAGATAAATCATAGACAAACACCAACCTGATAACAAAAGCCATAAACAAATAGACTAGACTACTCATACTGCCAAGAGAAGGCTTTGAAGGGAAACTTAAAACCTCTACAACCAATTTTCATAGGGACCTTGAACCCTAAACTACACACAAATACAACCTGAATCAGCTAGGAAACTACACAACATGCAACAACCAAACCACAACAAACCATCTGCTCAGAATATCCATCACTGAGCTAGGAGAAAGTAGTGCCTTGAAGATGTGAACCATCCACATTGCTAAAATTGGTTCACCAAAGAAGATCATTTGAAAAAGAGGGAAACGAAAGCTCCCTTTGAGAACGTTAAGTCCAACCCAACGTCCTACCTCAATAAGAGAGTTGAGAAGGATGAATGAACACAAGGAAGGAATAATCCGCTTGAAACACCTTTCAACCAAACATACCAACTCAATCCCACCTCTAAAGGAGAGAGCTCCCCTTTATTGGAGAGGAGGTCAAGAGCACCCTTCCCACCAAAGCCACAAATCTCCACCAACCTCACACTTCACCACAATAGGAGTGGCTTCCATCTCAAAAGGAATAGAAGAGGGTACCAAAAAAGAGATCTTCTCACCACATCCACAACAACCAACTCCACCTCAATAGGAGAGGACTCCACCTCCATAGGAGTAGTTTTCACCTCAATAGAAGACACTGAGTATAGAACCCAATAGAAAGAGCAACCACCACCTCCTTTGGCAACCCAAGCTTTAAGAACTTCAAGAAGAACTCAAAATGAATCTTTTCAATAAGCAAAGTGGCTCCCTTATACCTCAAGTTCATTTGGGACAACATAAATAAATTTAAACATAGCCCAACCAATAGTAACATGTTAGAAACAGGAGCAACATAAGTTCTCTTTAGCTCCAAGAACATTTGGGTCTTAGTAAGACACAAACCAACCAATAAAAACTATAGGTGCGGCCCAATCAACAAAAGAAGCTCCAAATGAGTAGCAAAACTTGCATCCTTCAAGAGAAAAAACACCCTCAATAGCAACAAAAGCATCACAACCTTAAGGAGGATCAAGACCTCATGATCATTTAGTAACTTCATCACATCATAAAAATAGAGACCAGGGGGGACACCTTCAAAGACTAGGAAAAAACCCATAGCAACATTAGGGAGGGTAAAAACCACTCCACCTTAGTCTCAGTAGCAAAAAAACCAATAAGCCCAACCCTCTTGAGACCTAGAACACCCATGACCACCTCAGACAACTAGGGTAGCTGCATAAAAACTGCACCAAAGGAAAAAGGAATCAGCCCACCCCAAACTCTAAAGAAAAACCCCCGAAGAGAATAAAACAACTCAACAAATAACAACCAAGGAAGCACCAACAACCATGATTGGCTCAAGAAAAGAACAACATCCATGGAGCAAAAGAAGCCAACATGAGCACCCAAAGATACATCTTGACAACCAACAACCAAGACAAAACAAGGTTGACACTAGCATTGAAGCCCAAGAGGAATCGAGCCAAGAAGTGGCCGAGAGGGAAATATCCTACTAAAGAAACAAATGTCTCAATCTCAGTAAAAACCAAGACCAAGCCCTCAGCTCCATGTCCAAGGGAAAAATCCACTAGAAGAGGAGCCACATGAAGGTCAAAAGCTACACTTGAAGTGCAAAGTTTATATTAGGGGAGAGGGACCTATAGTGGGCCACCCTAACTTTGTGCTTCTCAAAGTCTTATCACTCCTAAATTTGTACAACTTATTTGGAAAGTCCCCTGCTTATAAAAATTGGTTTCAAGGCCACATCATCAAATATGATGCCACATCAACATGTTTTTTGTCAAGGTATCCAAAAAGGC
>VDFB02386057.1:0-22186 GCA_007258455.2 Sequoia sempervirens | reverse complement strand
AGCTACTTTGATCACATACACAAGTATACATAGATCAAATGAGTACAAAAACAAATTTGAATTGAAGGAAACAACACTTTTAAATATCTATTGTCAAGTGTTTAAGGTGTACAAAACTCATGGATTATGATATACATGGCATACAAAATAAAAATCGCATGGAGTCATGAACTATGATAGAGAAGAGCTTGTGGCATTTGGCCAAACATTGCTAGCTCTATGTGGGTCCTATGCTAGTATGTAAGACAAGTTTACAAATGTTGCTACAACCATAAGAGCATCCCTTAGGATAGGGATTGACTCTACAAACCTAAAGTGTAAGTGTAATTTAATTACTTGGGATTTAATTGGGAAAAAGTTGAGAGAATAATAAAAAAAAGTTTTCCACCTAACCTGGCCCAAAATGATTTTTATTTTTTGCTTTTAAAAACTAGAGCGGGGGTTTGGGGGTGGCAGTCCCCAATAGGATCGAGGGGTAGCACCCCTCAGAGGGGTATGGGGGTAGTGCCTTCAATGGGGTCAAGGGGCTATGCCCCTTGTGGGATCTAAAGGCATTGCCCCTAGTTGGCTGCTTGTAGTGAGACAAGGTGGGAGCCCTTGCTACCAAGCCCAAATTAAAGACTTTGAGACCACATAGACTTGCATGGCATGTAATTTTATCATTTTTAACCAAGTTACAAGAGTCCTCCAAACCCTTAAAAAACGTGAGTGTTGAAGCCACAAAGTGATTTTTTTTTTTTTCAAATTTTTCACTTGACTGCAATGGCTGAGTTTTTAAGGCAAGAGTTGGCAAGTCTAGCGAGTTTGGCAGTATTAGCTAGAGACTATTCATATTGGTCAGTAAGAATTGGTCATTTTCTGAGTGCAAATTATTACATATTGCATCATTGCAACTATGATAGCTTTGGACATTGTTTGGACCTGATTAGTGCAGCTTTGACGATGGGTTGTGTGACATGTCTAGGATTTTTTTTTATCTAGTTTGTGTGAGTAATGTTCAGATTAGTAGCTAATACGTCAGTTATACATGAGTTTTTAAAGATTGCAGATTACAGAGTTTGACACTATAGATATGAGAGAGTTGAGTATGAGTTTTTGATGAGGAGCTAGTTCATCATGATTTAGAGTGAGCACCAGTGATGAGAGTTATTCACTGATGGTCAGCCTTAGATTGATCAAATTTGATTGGAGAGTGATTGCAATGATGATTGGGAGTGCAAATTCACCTTTTTGGGAGATGGCCAATGACAAGGCCCGAGTCATCATATTTGAGGATAGCCACTTTTTTCTGCTAGAGGAGCAGAGCTTTTCAGTGTAGTCATGTGCCTTCATTTATTGAGTTCAGGCACTTGTGGACTAATATGGGTTCACACTTTCAAATGGTGCAGCTAGAACACAGTTTTGGGGTTTTGGATTATTCATGAGCATCAATATGAGCTATCCAGTTTTTGCTCTCTTTGGCACATGGTTCATTGGGACATACTCTGAGTGGGTGCAATTCCTTATAGGGATGGAGATGGATCACATGTAGTGATTTCAATGTTTCATCATGATTTGTGGTTTTCAGAGTTTTGAGTGCACCATTTGCATTGCAATACTTGGAGAAACTAGCATTTTATTGCAGAGTTTGGATTACAATGGGGATTCTTGGCAGCTTTGCATATCTTGGTGCTAATACTAAGCAAATATATGAGCAGCTGGGCTATAGATTTTTTGTTTAATGCTGGGCATAAGTGTTCATTTTTCTAATGCAAGTGAATTTAGCCAAACACAACTTTTGTAATTGAAGTATCTGAAACACCATTTGACATAATATTGAGGCCTAACCGAAGGCAAAATAAAAGGCCTCAATACCAAGTGTACTATGTTGTTTTCCTAGATATGCAACATCAAAGATATTATGTCAACGAGCCTGGTTTTGTAACTCTACTTAAAATATAATATATAATTGACATTATAACAGAATTTTGGTCAGAGCAGAATCTGGAGGTGACCATGGGAATGACTTAATGTATTTTCAAAGTTTTATCAAACTGTTCTGTTATCATTTTCTGAAGGTGCCTAGTATAACTCAAATACATAGATCAAATTAGAGAAAGAGCTTGCTCCGTTGTATTTTTATCTGTGCATGCATGCATGTACCATGCACGCTTGCCTGAACATATACACATACAGACATATAGAGAGAACTTCTACTCGATGTTAATAGCTTGCTGCTTTTATCCATTTTTTAAATCTTTGTAAATTTATTGTAAAATATAAAGTATAATGATGTTCTATTTTCATTGGTTGTTCCCTAACTCGTTAGATTGAGCATAGCACTCATTAGGGAGTCAGATAGCAATAGGTAATATCCATCAGTTTTGAGAGTTCGATCTAATTCCATTTTTTGATGTAATTTGCAGGTATTTGAATGACTTAGGCTGCAATAGATGAGGTTAAATGAGTGCATATGCTATCCTTTCTCATTAAGCACCAGGTTCTGTAGTTTTTTGATTGCATTGAATAGGAAGACACCTTGTGATAATAGACAGTCGATATTTTCTTGCATTAAGCAAATGCAGTGGTAAGGAGTTTTCTCGATGGAAGTATTATTTTCAGATTTCTTTGAATCAAGTTACCAATTTGAAAATATAACCATTTAAAAAAATTACCTTACAATTATATTGAAGTACTAGCAAAGCTTTGTAATATATAATTTTCTGAACACGAGTTTTTAACATGCATTTACTTCCTTTATCATAAATCTGTGTTGTAAAACAAACTGGAAGATGCTGTTATTATCACCCAGAACACATCCACATCTTAGATAATTTGATTACTGGAGGGTATTCAAATAACCTCATGATCAACACAACTGAAAAAACCAACATGCACTGTAGTGGAGCCTAACACTGTGTGTGTGTGTGTTGCACATATTCTAATTATTCATGTAAACAATTAATTCTTATCCTTAGGTGCCCTAAAGAAAGGCAAATCTTATATGAATTTGAGGGAAATCCTCCACTGTTTTTGACTATGACATGTTTACTGCTGCTTGTTTATCCACTTTTCTCACACACATTGCTCTTTTGTATGCTATCTGCAGATTTGTTTGTTTAAATTTTTAAAGATTACACAAATAGTGGAATATAGCTTTGTCTCTAGCTACTCATGGAAATGAACATATGAGCTAGGGAGTTCTTTTGTGTGCGATGCCTGAAATTGTGTCCAAATAAAGTGAGACAATAAAAATAATTGTGTAACATAGAGTTAGGAATGAGTCATTTTATCAATATTATAATGTCAATATAAATTCCAATATCACGTAAATAGCCACTATTTAGTATTAAACCTACATTATTTAACTTTTTGCAATAAATAAACTATTAATGACATTCAATATTGTAACCCATTTATAAGATACAAGATAGATCTAAATGTTGGCCCAAAAAGCAATATAATTAGATGTACACTATTTGTAAAACCACATAATGTCAATTCGGATAGCTCAGTTAAAAACTTAAAAAAACCTTGTTCCATGGGACAGTTGCCCCCTAAAATCCTTGCTTTTTTGGGAAGTGCGAGCTTGGGGTAAACATTCCCCCATTTGTTGCTGACTTGGTGATGTTTTTGGGACATCTTCTTGGTTTGGGGATGGCTTGGGGACTTAGAGATGCCCTTGACACATACAAGGGACTCTTAGGAGTCTTTTGGCCGCCCGTAGGACTTCTAGGCATCTCCCATAGTAGAAAAATGAAAGTCAATACTTTTTATAAAAAACAAAAAGTTTACAATTTGCATGCCACAAACCCTAACTCTAATGATCAATGGGTCCCACCCAAAACCCTAAGCCCTCATAAAAAACTTATAAATAGGCATCTAAGCCTCGTTTCAAAGCACTCCTAAGTTTCAAAAATAGTAAAGACTTGGTGTTATAGAAAACAAATTAATAAAATTATGAAAATGGTGTTGCCCCTTGACCTTGCTATCCCCAAATCTAGGCCCTTGGTCCCTTGTAATATTTCCAATAAAATATTATGCAAATGTTACTTAAATCTTTTGCAGATGTTAATTTAAATCTATAGCTCTAATACCATTGTATTGTTTTAGTTGAATATTTTAGAGAAAATATTTAATAGATCTAATATTCTTAGCCACCGAGATTTAATTGCTTCACCACTGTCATCCCACCACCCCCAAATCTAGGCCCTTGATCCCTTGTAATGTCCCTAATAAAATATTTTGCAAATATTACTTAAATCTTTTGTAGATGTTAATTTAAATCAACAACTTTAATACTAATGTATTGTCTTGGATCAATATTTTAGGGCAAATATTTAACAAATTTAATATTTTCAGCCATAACTAATAAACCCTATGTTTTGGGTCACTTTTTTATTTAACATTGATAAATTTTCTCATCTAATTGATTTACCTTAATATAGCACAAACCTATAATTTTATCTCCAAATTCACATAATAACATTAAAACCCTATTATTATAGGTCAAGTTCACTAATGAAGATAGATTATAGATTTAAATGGCTACCCAATCTTGCAAAACCTTAGATTTTTCACAATTTGTGCATTAATATTGATAACCTAGTAGAGAGATTTTATATTTGTATAACTTAGTCAAATCTATCACAAAGTTAGATCACAAAACATGATTTATGCATTAGCAAGAATTACCTAGGTTACAAATCAGGTTCGTGAAGATGCAAAATAGGTTGTAGAGCATTTCTTACATTGACATGATTGTAATACATTATAAATTGGAAATACAATATACAACAATGATGGAAATAACGATTGCATAATTGCAATTGCAAGTTGGAAATACAATACTAGATCCCACAACGATTATGATTTCGTGCAAACTTGTTATCATTGAGATTCGTCGCCATGAAAGATCAAATATGACCTTTGGGTGAGATTGCTACTTTGGACAAGAGGGTTTTCTTCCTTCGACCTCTAATAGATCTATAGGTTTTTGTCCTCGAATCTAGGTGTTTGATATTAGGGTTTTTGAATATTTTTCATAATAATCTTATGTTCAAACTTTGAATTCTTAATACCCACAAAAAGAATGTCAAAGTGTGTGTTAAATGTCAATATCTTGTGATTGATATGCAACAAAGAGTGCCCATAGCTAATAGGCATTGTTTCCCCCTTAATTTGCACTTAAAACCATGCCACATGCACTTGGATGTATGCAATAGGCATGGTGGAAAGTTTCTTGCAACTTGTAATGCCCTTTGTAATAATGGTGAGATCTTGTAGGTTTGAAACCCTAACTACCTTAGTAATAGCAACCACAATCACTTTCTTTATTTACATCACTAGATGTACACATAGATCTATGCCCTAATTTTAAATAATGTTTTTAGGGAAAAATAAAACACTTTTTGGAAGTTGCTACGTCAGATTTGAGCATTAATGGTGCTTTGAGACAAGTCAAAAGGTAGGTGAGATGAACATTGCAAATAGGTGGAAGTTTTAGAGTTTGAGAGTTGGAGATACCTCATCACATACCATTGGTTGGGGATTGGAGTTTGGGTAGGAGGCATGTTGGCAAGGTCAAGTCCAAAAATCTGACAAGGTAAGGGAAATGAGTGGAGGATGGATGTGAGGTATGCCTAGGTGAGGAAGTTCAACTTCTTGACAAGAGCCAAGGAAAATGTGGAGATGGAAGGAAAAGCATGTTGGGAGGAGGAAGTTCAAAAGTTCGACAAGCATAATGAAAACCAGAGTTGAGTGAAAAGACATGCCAGGATAGCGAAATCTAGAAGTTTGGCAAGGACCAAGGAAAGATCAAACTTGGATGAGAGGCATGCCTAGATAAGGAACTTTGAATCTTCAATGACTAATAAATGTTGAAAATTGAGGTGTTTATGTAGCTTAATACTTTGTAAAACTATTATACTTGCTGATCTAAATATGTATTCTTTGTTACAAATTCTTTGTGGGTGATTATCTGATTAATTCATTTTATCATTTGTAAAATGAAGACAAAAGGTTGTAGAAGAATTAGACAGGATATTAGAAGATACACAACATATACCGTGGAGAAACCCTTTCAGGAAAAAACTCCACCAAGAATCAATGTATTATTTAATCTCTGAAGTAGATTATAATAACTCCAATTCTTGCTTGAGAATGCTTCTTTTTCCTTCACCAAATCTTCTTCACAACCTGCAATAAAACTAATAATAACTCTCTTCAACTTGCTTGAGATAAATAGGCATTAATCAACTTTGTAAACTCCAAAAGAGTTACAATTACAATGCTCAATCCCTATCTCACAAAAGGTATTCCTATCTCTTGCAAATAGAGTTCTACCATGAAGAACAATGCCAAAACATGAGCTTCATCCATTTGGGCATCCCAAATTGAAGTCACAACTGATCCTTGATTCCGTAGATATCTTCAAAGCTTATTCTCAAAGTAGGCGCCCAAGAATGGGCCCACTTAACTCAGCCTTCTAAAATACCTTAGCATGCAAAGGAGTTAACTCCAAGAAGCCAACTTGGGTGCCCAAGGTGGGTCCAAATCATTCTTTGTTAACTGAAACATTTCTCTCCACCATTCATGCAAGAATGGTCATCCCCTGTTAACTGAAGGTAGTCACCTATTATCTGTCATGCAACTCAAGTCATTAGTCATGCATTCCAAGTTAACTGAAGTCAACTAGCATTCAACTAAAACTAACTGAAAATAACTGATCTGAACTGAATTGAACTGAACTTCATGCATGTAAACATCAATCCCTAACTCCTAGGATCTTTACATGCATTCAAAAGTGTTATCTTTTACTCCAAATAGTTAACTTAACTCAAGGTGAGTGTCACCTTCCATCTGGGTGCCCCGTGTGCTCCTATTATTTAGGAACTCATCTTGGATGCCCTCACATGCTCTTATCATTTAGAATTAATTACAAATGTCAATTAACATGATTATTTCATTCAAAATTAATCTTTTTCTAATCCTAGTGTTTGAGAACACTATCCAAGGACTTAGGAGATACATGAAATAAATAATGTTTAGGATTGCAATTAAATGGCATCCTATTTCCAACATTCTCCCACTTGACATTATACATTGCAATTATTCTAAACAAGGAGTCATTATTATAAATCAAGTATAGGACTCAAGGTCAATGGCTTTCTTGTACCAACTTCAAATGCAACTTGCATAATCATGAAGCTCCAAGCAAATGATTAAAACCAAGAGAACTTATCTGTAGGAACTGGTTTCATAAGATAATTCGTAACATTAATTAAAGTGTCAACTTTCTCAATTAATACCTTCCCATTCCCTCAACCATTTCTCACACAAAGTGATACACATCAACATGCTTAGTACAAGTATATACATGATTTTGGCTAAACACATATATACTGACTATCACATTCAAGTTAACTTACTTGCAATGTTCAATACCTTTCCCAAGTCTCAGAACTAAACCTCTTTGGAGGGCATGTTAAACACTGAAGTGGTGTTGAACTCCACGTCGTTCAAGGTGTAGGATTCTTGGTCTTTACTATTGAAAAATATCTTCTTACAAGTAACCATTCCAACATATATCTCTTACCATAAGAGAACTCAAGCCTCACCTATTTCTCCAAGTATCCATGTGAGGACTGTAACCAACCAATCCATGCCAAACTCCAAATGCAACACAATACTTTCATGAAGTAATCAAGCAAATGATTAATGTACCCAATACATAAGAGAACTACACAAGATCAATGTCAAAGCTCCAATCTTGAACATAAACATGACATCCATGATCTAACCATCTCCTACTAGGAGATCACATGCACCATAGCATATAAATACATCTTGGTCTCAAGAGAACATGTAATATGCCAAACTCTAAACTAGTATCAAGAGTATAACATGACATCATAACAAATACACTCTAAACCAAGAAACCATATCTCCAATCACATGGAGATAACCTTACCAATGATGCATCCACGTCACTGCCAACAACTCCCACTGCACCGTGGTACCGAGTCACACATGGCATCATGACTTCCATCCTCTCCATGAAGATCACTTTATAACATGAAGCAAAGAGTTATCACAAACAATATTAGTTGAAATAACCAATGCATCATTACTGTCATCCGAGGATTCCTCTATAGAAGAATCAAACTCTCTTTCTTGTTCTTACAATCCTTCTTCACATGTCTTGGTTTACCATAGTTCCAACACTTTACCTTACTCCCTCCTTCTGACTTACCCTTCCCTTCCTTGTCTCTCTCAGGTTCCTTTTTCTCAGGCCTACCTTTTACAAACAAGGCATCTTGGATTTCCATTTTAGACTTCCTCCTCATCTCGCCTGATAGGAGAGTAGGAATTATATTGTCCATCTTCAGATATGCACCACTACCACTAATAGCAACAATTAGATTTTCCCAAGACTCTGGTAAAGAACAAAGTAACAAAATGCATTTATCTTCATCTTCTAGCTTTACATCTATAGATGCTAACTGAATTAGAATCAAATTAAAAGCATTCAAATGATTTGCAACAAAATCACCTTCTTTCATCTTTAAAGAATACAACTGTCTTTTCAGATACAACTTATTAGTAAGACTTTAGTTTGATAAATACCTATTCTCTTCCACAACTTATATGCAGAGTTTCTTCCCCAAAACATTCAAGAGAACAACATCAACAAGACATAACTTATGGTCCCTCTCTTATCAAGCTTAGCCCAATCCTCATCCGACATTGGTGTAGGTGATTGTCTCATTACCAACAGCTAACCACTAATCTCTCTCTTCAAGGAGATGCTCCATTTTTAGTTTCCACATCTCATTATTAGATCCACTGAACCTTTCAATTTCTAAACAAGAATTCAAACTCATTGTAACAAACTTATTTTACAAAATCAGCAATAACAAAAAATAGTAAAAGCTCCCACTACAGCCAAAAAACCTCCAATCTTTTAAGAGAAAGGTGTCCCAATACTCTACCCAACCTCAACTTTGATACCAAATGTTGAAAATTGAGGTGTTTATGTAGCTTAATACTTTGTAAAACTATTATACTTGCTGATCTAAACATGTATTATTTGTTACAGATTCTTTGTGGGTGATTATCTGATTAATTCATTTTATCATTTGTAGAGTGAAGACAAAAGTTGTAGAAGAATTAGACAGAATATTAGAAGATACACAGCATATACCGTGGAGAAACCCTTTCTAGAAAAACTCCACCAAGAATCAATGTATTATTTAATCTTTGAAGTAGATTGCTAATAACTCAATTCTGCTTGAGAATGCTTCTTTTCCTTCACCAAATCTTCGCAACTCCTAATAAAATTGATAATAACTTCTTCAACTTGTTTCGAGATAAATAGTTAATCAACTTTGTAAACTCCAAAGAGTTACAATTACAAAGTTCAATCCCTATCTCACAAAAGGTACGCCTATCTCTTGCAAGTAGAGTTCTACTATGAAGAACAATGCCAAAACATGAGCTTCATCCATTTGGGCGTCCCAAACTAAAGTCACAACTAAACCTTGATTCTGTAGATATCTTCAAAGCTTATCCTCAAAGTAGGTGCCCAAGAATGGGCTCACTTAACTCATCCTTCTGAAATATCTTAGCATGCTAAAGAGTTAACTCCAAGAAGCCAACTTGGGTACCCAAGGGTCCAAGTCATTCTCTCTCGTTAACTAAAATATTTCTCTCCACCATTCATGCAAGAATGGTCATCCTCCTAACTCCATATGTAAATACCTGCTATCTCGGTTTTCATGCAACTCTTCAGTCATTAGTCATGCATTCCAAGTCAACTGGGTCAACTAGTACCGTTCAAAACTAATCAAGATAACCGGAATCCATAACTCCAACTCAACTAAATTGAACAAACTAAACCGACTCAACCTAATTGAACTGAACTTCACGCATGTAAACATCAATCCCTAACTCCTAGGATCTTTACATGCATTACATAAGTGTTATCTCTTACTCCAAATAGTTAACTAAACTCAAGGTGAGTGTCACCTTCCATGTGGGCACCCCATGTGCTCCTATTATTTAGGAACTCATCTTGATGCCCTCATATGCTCCTATCATTTAGAATTAATTACAAATGTCAATTAACATGATTATTTTATTCAAAATTAATCTCTTTCTAATCCTAGTGTTTGAGAACACTATCCAAAGACTTAGGAGATGCATGAAATAAATGATGTTTAGATTGCACTAAATGGCATCCTATTTCCAACAATAAATAATACTTAGAAGGTTGGGCATGCCTCCTTATAGATTTTAGGGACCTTAGATTGTCATAATGAGAGTTAAGAAGAATAAACACACATACAAAAATTGGACTAGGGGAGATGTGGGAAATAGGTAATTTGTCCATAACACGTTATTACAAAAAAAGGGGACACACTAAGCCCACCTTGCCTCAACATTGCTTGCCCCTACAATACAAATTCATATATCTCTAGAATTTTTGCTTCTTCCCAAGCAACATCCTCTATATGTAGGTTCTTCTCATGAACCAGCTGATTTGTGATGGCTCAATGTCCCAAATTTTCCACCCTTTTGACGATGATGGCATCCATTGCCCTTATGAGAACACTCCACAATTTGCAAACACTAAATGAATGCAAGATGGTGCATCAGAAACACACATTGCTATGCATGAAAAAGTTCCAAGGGTTAGATGTTGGGGCTTGTTACAGCAATACTCTCCCAAGTGCAAACATTTAATCCATGTGGATTTATGCTCTGAAACATGTTTCGTCAATGTTCTTGCTACCCTATGATTCACCCTTTTGTTAGGCCCATTGATTGTAGGTGATAACTTATGTTGGGGATGAGTTCAACACCTATCAACTAGGATAATCCCTACTAGGGGCAACAATCAATTCTACAGTATCTGTCACTGGTCATATTCCTAGGCAACTCAAGCAGCCTAATCACCTATTGGAAAATTAATTCTACCTCATGATGTGTGTTGAATTCAAGATGAATGGTAAAGGAACATGCATATTTGTTTATCTCATCCATAACAACATAAATGTAATATTTTCCATGTTCTTTGGGAAAACTCATGATGGGGTCCCTGAACACATGTTCCAAATCTTGATGAGGAATCAATAGAGGTTGCAACAGACTTACTAAGATGTCATGTTCTCCTCCATTTTGCTAGTAGGTGATGTTCCCCCTATTGTGCTTGAGATCCTCATTCTTGAAGACCCTCCATGATAATCTCTCTCACATAATTACAGGTCTATAATATCTGACCATGCGTGTCTCATGCACCATTTCCAAGATCTTTTGCTTCATCTTAGACCCATGTACTGGAAAGATTCTATTCCTATAAAAATGCAGCCACCTATTGGCACATTCATTTCATCATTCACATTTCCATATAAGATGTTAGTAGATGTATCCTTGTGTATTCCATCATGATAAAATTCTTCCAATCACCAAAGTTGATATAAACATAACAAAGGGTGGAAATCATAGAAATGCATCAATGGTTGCTTCCCTTTTCCCCTTCATGCATTCTATTTCAAAAAATCAAGGACCTTGGAGTCTTCTTACCCATTCCACTTTGAGAATTTGTAATTCCTCAACCTTAGACCTTCTTGTTATGTAGTTATTCTACTATGCTATTGATATTATCACAAATTGATAAACTCAAACCAAAGGATAACCTTGCATTCATCTCAAAGAGTGGGTTATTAACAATCTAATGGAAGTTAGAAGAAGATTGATTTTTTTTTTGTTTAAATCATTCTTCATGTTAGCCCAAATCCATGCAGTTTCCCTCACGCTGTTGCGTTTGTTGGCCTTTAATTCCTTGACCCATTACCTCAATTATGCCTAACTTTAAGTGTTTCCCAAAATTTGTTCTAAATCAAATTCCTCTTGGAATCTATCAAACTCTTCAATTGCTTGCTTAATCTTAAGCCCTTGCTTTATTCTCTTGCTTCTTGCATTTGTTGTACCATTAAGCTATTCTTCTACCTCCAAAAGTGCTCCTTAGGTCTTCTCTAAAGTGTTCTCGGTTGATTTAAGTTTAGAGATGAGTTCATCCACCTTGTCCTTCTTTTGTTTAGATGCCTTCATGGCCATTTTCACAATTTTGATGACCATATCTCTATCTTTAATCAAGTGTAAATATTCTGATTTCATCCTTTCTAAAGTATTCTTCATTGCTTGCAAATCTATAAGAGTGATTGGATGCTTATTTACAACATTTACTTCATCTATCTCGTATGTCCTTTTAAAATCTAGAGTGAGCTCTTCAATTAGCCTTTTTGTGTTATCCAACTCAATTAAGACTCACACCTCTTTCTCTTCTATTACCAACATTTGCTCTTTCCATTCGTGTAGCTCCTTAGGCCATTGTGCATCATTCACAGGATCACATTTATTATCTTGCTTTGGCTGCAAATTTTAACATCTTCACATGAGATCTTGGAAATATTTCTATAAATAGGACAATTACTTGTAGATGCCACATGACCTATTCTTACTGAGATATCTCTCCCTATGCAAGAATGATTGCATATCTAAACTGATGTAATTCTAATGCTGTTGATTTCTCATGTGCTCCACTTGACTTAACCACCCAAGGGCAACTTTGAATCATCAACCTTTGACTCCTTTTCATGGGAAACTACACTGTTGCTTCCCTAGCCTGAAGGGTTCAACATCAACTAACTTCTTCAAATTATCATCAATGTTTAACTCTCTAGTTGCATCAGTGCATATAATCTTTTGATAGGGATATTCTTCCAAATCAACCCTTCTTGCAATGGACCATGTTTTTAATGATGTTTTACAAGTTGCCATATCAACTATCAACTAACGCCTTAAAATCATCATCAATTTTGAACTCTCTAGCTACATTTCTACATATGATCTTTCGATAGGGATATTCTTCCAAACCAACCCTTCTTGCAATGTAACATTTTTTTTATTATGTTTTACATAGGGAGGAGCCCTATAGTCCCCCCGCCCCAGGGCAGAAGCATCAAAGGCAAAGGGACACGAGAGCATAGGCGAGGGTTACATCCGTTTATATAGTTTATCATGTTCCAATGCCATACCTCGTTGAAGAACCTGCCCAAAATCAGTTGATTCGCCACCATAAGCAAAAGCCCTCTTCTCTATTATTGCAATTGACCAAATGAAAGTACCACCAATAGCCGTTGTTGGCCCAAAATATGTTTACCCTGTAGTGGTTGTAGTTTCACTTGTTGATTCACCACCAGTAGATTGAGATCCAAAGTAGCTAGTTGACCAAGTAAAAACAGCGGTTTAGGACCCCGTAGGATATTCGGTTGTTGGTAGGGTGAAACCAAGAGTAGAAGCGATTGATGTTCCAATGCCAATTCCATTTTTAGTACCAATGCTAGATCAAGATCCGACAACAGAGGCATAGACTACATGGGCAATGGTGCAGCAAGGGCTTCGGCCTAGGCATCCTTTCTTGTTAGAGAGAAAGCTCATTCTTCGGATCTAATGGATCGAGTTTTTGCTTTATTGAACATAAGTATAGACAACAACAAGGGCAAAGCCTATTGGAGAGATGGGGGAGATACCAGCACTACCTCGTCCAACACCAACAATTATAGAAGGGGTGCTCGGTTCCAAATCCAATTGCTTATCTAGGTGACCCAAAACTAGTTGATTGGGAATTTGTTTACCTCGTTGACCTATAACCAGTTTACCCTATTTACCCAACAATGGATAGGAGCTGGCACATAGGCCACAAAGGTAGGGGAATAAACAAGAGTTGAAGAACAAATTATAGTCCCATCACCGGAAGAATAAGCCATATTCCAGTAGGCGTCCCTTACATTTAATGAATCCTCATTATTCCTTCCGATTCCAATGACCCTTCTAGTTGTTTTGAAATTTGGTCTTAGTCTACTTATAAGAACTCCACATTCTTCGTTAGAGAGGTTTGATCCAATTTTTTGATCTCAATGCTGTTATGCCCTTCTGCTCTTATTTACTCACGATCTCGGGAAAATAATACAAGCTCTTGATTGCCATTGTTGAAATCCAAGGCGATAGTAAAGTATGGCATTTTTTTTCCATGATGAATTTTGGGAATGCCTTGAATTCCTAGATTCCATGCTATCATGTATGAGTAGTCTTGAGGCGGAGAGAAATGATTCACTTTCCATTTAGTCCCCTTCATCTTCTCATCAAGATGAAAACATTGTAAAGGCATATATGAAAGTGACAATAAATCCATACTACTATCATCTTTCTTACCATCTTCTTCTATGCTAAGGTTAAGTAAGCTAACCTTTGTTGGTATAGGGGTGATAAAATGATCAATTGTTTCAACTTGCAATTCTATAGGATTGCATGCTTTGTGTTGGTAACTTGATTATTTGTACTATTAGAAATCAAGAAGATGTCTCTTTCTGTGTTAGATTGCATACCTTTCATTTGTACGGGATAGTATTTTAATATCTGCTTTCTTTCATATCCTTGCAACTTTTAATTATCTTATGACTCAATGTCCAATTATTGTAATTTTTGATTCATATAGTGGATTTATATACTCCCTTTCGAGAGTGGTGTCATTTATTACTTTTTCTCCTTGGACAAAAGTTGTATCCTCATACAAGGGATTTGTGTATTCCTTCATAAAAGTGATGACTTCAATTTCTTGGAATGCTAATCTTTCATTAATTTCATTACAACAAACACTTCCTAGAGGCGAGAGCTCATTAGAGAACATTGAAATGTTTATTAAGGAATATTTACTTGCAACATCCGATGTGGATTCCTTTTGCTCCTTTGTCATTTCTTGAACCTCTATTTCCATTCTCATATTTTTCTTCTTCAAGCAAATTGTGCTTGAGAATACTCATCATAGGTTCAAGTTCCATCATTTGTTCTTCTATTGCTTTAGTAGGTTTCTCTGGCTCTCCATCTAATATCATTTCATTTTTCCTTGACACTTGTGGCTTAACTCCCATGGTTCATTGCAAGAGAAGCATAGTCTCTACTCAACTCATTTCTAGTATCTTCATTTATCTTTTTTGGATTGACTAGAGGTGTAGTCTGTTGAGGGGGCACATGATATCCCTTTTTGTGTGACCCTTCTTTTGAGCTACTCCCGAATGATGTCTTTGAAGATGATTTATTTTGTAATGCTGGTTGTGGCTTTTGTTCTACATGCTCTTCATGCTATAGGGACACTCTCTTTCCCATATGCTTTAGGTAGAATTGGATAGTGTTTCCTTGATTTTTTTTTCTACACTTTTCCACCCTTTGTGTTTATTCACTTAGGAGAGTTTTGGATAGAAAATTTTACATATTTTACAAATGACAACACTACCATCAATTTTTTTGGTAGATTTTGGTACCTTGCAAAACATTTAGTAGTCTCTTCTATTGATGATCTCATCAATTTCTTGAAGTTTAAAAAATAAATCTCTTTGAAGCTTTGTAGAGAGAGTTTCATATGCATTGAAATTGGTTTGAGCCTCTAGATTGCAATTGTTGGTAGGAAAACTAGCTTTGATACCATTATTATTTCCTTAAAAAAATATTATGCAAATATTACTTGTCTTATGTAGATGTTAATTTAAACCAATAGCTCTAATACCACAATATTGTCTTGGTTGAATATTATAGGGAAAATATTTAACAAATTTAATATTCTTGATTAGAACTCATAAACCCCAAGTTTCTTGTCACTTCTATTGATTTAACACCAATAAAATTTATCATTTAATTGATTTACCCTAATATAGCATGAACTTGGAATTTAATCTCAAAATTTGAATAATACTATTGAAACCCTAATGTTATAGGCTAGGTTCACCAATGAAGATAGGCTATAGTTTTAAATGTCTACCCGATCTTGCAAAACAATAGAATTCTCACAATTTACACACTAATATTAATAACCGAATAGAGATATTTCATATTTATATAATTTAATCAAATCTAACACAAACCCATATCACAAAACATGATTTATGCGTTCATTAATTGTCAAGGTTACAAATAAATGCCATAAAAGTGCAAAATAGGTTGTAGAGTATTTCTTGCATTCACAAGACTATAATACAATATAAAAATTATTATGGCAATGACCACAATTGGAAATACAACGACATACACCACTGATGGAAATAACAACTGCATAGCTACAACTGCAAGATGTAATACAATACAATAATCCATGACAACTACGATGTTTTGAAACTCATTATCATTGAGATTTGTCACTAGGAAAGCTCAAATATGACCTATGTGTGAGATCGCTCCTTTGGCCAAGAGTATTTTCATTCGTTGGCACATAAGATCTTTAAGGTTTTTTTCCTTCAACCTCTAACAGATTCATTGATTTTTATCCTCAAGTCCAAGGATTTGAACACAAGTGCTTAGAGTGGTTTCTAGTTAGTTTTTGAATATTTTTCATAATAATCTTCTATTTTGACTCTACATCCTTAATACCCATAGAAAGAATGTTGAAATTCCATTAAATGCTAATATCTTGTGATTGTTATGTAGCAAAGAGATCCCATACGTGATGGGTGTTGGTTTTTCCTTAAATCATACTTGAAATTGTACCAAATGTGCTTGGACGTACACAAGAGGCATGGGGGAAAGTTTCCTATAGCCTGCAATGTCCTCTACAATAATGGCGAGAGGTCACATAGGTTTGAAACCCTAACTACCTTATTAATGGAAGTCATGATTTCCTTTTTTATTTATATTGTTAGATGTACATGTGGATTTGTGCCCTAATATTAAATAATGTTTTTTAGGTGGGATAAAACCCTCTTTGGAAGTTGTTGTGTTAGGTGAGATGAATAGGTCAGAGTTTTAGAGTTCAGGGGCCGGGGATACCTCGTGAGACATTCCATTAGTTAGGGATTGGGCTTTGGGTAGGAGGAATGTTGGCTGGGTCAAGTTCGAAACTCCAACAAGGAAAGGGAAGTGAGAGGGGGATGGATGTGAGGTATGCCTAGGTGAGGAACTCTGACTTCTAGATAAGAACCAAGGAAAGGGTAGAGATGGAAGGAAAAGCATGTTGGGGGGAGGAAGTCCAAAAGTTCAACAAGCATAAGGAAAAGTGGAGCTGAGAAAAAAAACATGTTGGGATGGTGAAGTTTGAAGGTTTGGCAAGGACCAAGGAAAGTTCAAACTTGGATGAGAAGGCATGCCTAGATGAGGAACTTTGAATCTTCAAAAATTGACAAATACTTAGAAGATTGGGCATGCCTCCTTGCTTATAGACTTTAAAGGCCTTAGATGGACACAATGGGAAAGAAGAAGAACATATACAATATTGGACTAGGGGAGATGCAAGAAATAGGAAATAGGCATCATGGTTCTTAACAAAAGTTATTACAAAAAGGGGACATGACATCCCCTGTCCCTAAGACCCATTCCTTGTGTCCTTCGTTCTCCCCATCTCAAGATTTTGGAACATATAAAAAATAGCTGTGAACTTGAGGCAGATTATAACATCTAATATCTATAAAAAGTTCAAGGAGCATATACAATGTCTTTGTTTTCTTTTTCCTTTGTCGCATGTTTTCTTTTCAAGATTTTTTTAGAAAAAGTACAAATTAAAATGTTTCATAGTTTGAGAAGAATCAAATATATGAACTTATAAGGGTCTAGAGTATATCAAAATATGCCTCAACTTTTCACTTACCTAAACAAATTCATAAATAATACCCAGGTCAAACACATAAGACTATGGGATAACAAAATCTGTATTAAATTGCCACTTCATTAAGTTTTTCCATTTTCATAAAAAAGATATCCTTTGGCATTTGGACTATAACATGCTTTGAGAGTTAGGAATTCTCTTCAAATATTTGCTTAGAATCATCCATAAAAAATGAAACCATTCAACCAAAATTTACTAGACTCACCGAAATTCCTCTTGATGACATCATTCTTTACAAGTGTATTCATAAACATCCAAGTATATTCCCAATTTCGAGAATGCGCAACCAATGATAGGAAACCATTGTATTCCTCAAATCTATTCATCTCGGTAGTCGAGGTACTAAATACATACCTTTCAACATGACCAAATTCTTTCCTTAGTTCTAATTCAGGCCCTCCCACCATAAATTTGGAAGGCACCTCAAACCTTCATGAGAAGGGTAAAAAGAAAACCAATTTGCACAATGTGTTGAAGAGCATTATTGCTGCTATCCTTCAAATCTTTAACTAAGCTTTTCCATTTGATATCTATGATTTAAACAAATGATAAATTTAAAAAACTATTTGAAAACTTGTTAAAAAATTGGACACAAACCCTCATGGGTTAGACAACAAAGAATTTCCAATCTCTTGAATTTTTCTTCTTCTTTGTCTAGGATGTATAGTCACAGTTACGAATTTCAAATTTACTTTCTTGAGTTACATATGTTCTACTCCTCTCTAACTTCTTGTCTTTGCTTCACTACCATTTTCTTTTCATTTTTAGAAACTCAAATTTATTTGATCATGGTATCAAAATCCATTTATACTTTTTTGAAGATGCTATGGCCATTCATTGCAATCTAAAACATTATGTGTTATCTTATTTGTTTGCAAATAAGTTTCACTTCTAATAAAATTGGGGTGATTCAAACAATTGTCTTTATACCCTTGTTGGGTAGTCTATAGAACCACACTCTTATTTATCTTTTTGTAGTTCCTTTTGGGTGGAGAACCATTATAAAAAATATGATGTGTTTAATATGTGACAAAAACACCTTAGAAACTAGAAAATATCTTGCCAGGATTTTATCAAAATTTTGATGTGCATACGATAAAAAAATTGCAATTTTGTGTTTAAGGCTTTGATGACCAAGCCAAACGTAATGATGATCTCTTTGATGTATTTGTTGAGGCTTATGCTATTTGTGTTACAAGTGCATGGTGACACCACTAGTTTTCTACTATGTTGTAGATAGACAAGCAACATTATATTTCATTCATCATTTGAAAGACAAAAATATTTCAGTAAAACAATGTTATTTGACTAAAATCTACATAACATTATTTGCATACATAATGATAAAAACAATAAAACTTACCTTATTGAAATTTGACATATGACCATTGACACCAATGGGTCCTAATGTTGAAGGTTCAACATCTATTTGTTCATCATCAAATGTGAATTTTAAGATTACCATTGGAATATAACAAAAAAAAATGTAGTAAATGACACTATTTTGTTATAAATCACATACCTATGGACTCAATATGGTCAAATAATTAGGATTTGAAGGGCTAATAGATGTAAGATGAATACTTTGACCCTAGAATTTTATATTACATACAAATTTTTACATTAATTTTCTTTCATAATAAATTAATATAGTTAATCTTAGATTTCAAAAGAAAATATCCCTATTAAAAATTACCTATCAATCAATGTCAAAGGTCCTATCCAATAAATAATCAATCAACACCATATTATCTAATATAGATGTATCTTGCTATTGGCTCTATGTAGCATACTCCTAAAACTATGGAGCATTATCTCCAATTTGTGTATCTTGAGTATCCTCATACCTATAATCATAGATAGATACATAGGAATGACAAATGTGTGGTGATTGTTGATGTCTAGGAGCCTTACCCTCATTATATTGTGAAAGAGGCTTGCTATGCTATAGTAAGGTTTGTGTGAGGGAAATGATATATTGTAATGTCTCTACCTTAACACTCTCCTTCATACAAGATGGGATTGTGATGTGATGAATAGATAGCCTAGATTGGGGTCTCAGTGGCTATCATGGGGACAATATGTCCTCTCTCTATTCTATATAGAGCCTTTGCCTCTATCCTACAAATCACACATATCAAAATAATTTAGAATCTTTTTGAGGATGAACACACAATAAAGTTTCTTAAATAAATAATGTGGTACAGCATTATTGTTGCATGGGGGATGGCCAAATACCATCCACAACATTTTCTAAAAAATCTCTTATTACTACTTGTTGGCACCAACGAATAGGGATTTTTTTGCAACTTCCATGCATGGGTGCATTGGTTCTCAGATTAATAAACAATTCATACAAATCATAGGGTTTCAAAAATTTCTTTTCTTTCGCTTATTTATATGAAAATTTTGTAGAAATAAATTGTTGTGAATTATCCATATGATTTCACTTTGTGTTTATTTCTCTATTAAACAAATTTATGTGAAAAATAATAAGATTTCAAGGATATAGAAAGGGCACTCCAATGCCTACTCATTGGATTAATATTTTTTAACATTTTCACCTATGTTTGAAGTCTTTTTTGTTTGTTTCAATTTTCCCTAGTATATTTGTTTGTGCCTCATGAAGATGATGGGGGAATGGATGGAGTTTGAAGAGGGTTTGGAGATTGTGGGGCCCTCTTCTATACGTAGATTGACGTCTCTAGCTTCCTCAATGGGTAGGGGTGACCTGTCTTGTAAATGCATGGGTACTAAAGGGAGATGGAGCTTATCATCGACCAATGTGTTATTTTCAAATGCCAATTCAAATGTTTCCTCAAAATGGGAGGATTTTTCTTGTTCCCCAAAATATGTTGAGGTGTGCAATAGGATCTTAAAGCCATTTTTTTGGTCTCTAAAAGGAATGCGGTTGCGGGCTTGTAAAATATTAAGTATAAGTTCATCATTTTGAAATGTATCAAAGGCAAGGAGATCATGTTGGTCCCAATCGACAAGTTTAGGATATTGAAGGTCAAGTTGGATAGTGAGGATAGAATGACCACAAAATAGGTTTGTGGCTACCTTGTTGTCACCAATATTATAGGAGGTGTGTTTAGTGTCATTAGGGATTTCAAAAAAGGCATCATACTCATCATAGGATCATATTCAAGCCTTGTAGTGCTGTCACTTTTTGGTAGATACATAGGATGAAGAGGCCCTTTCCCATTGAATCCAATACCTTTTCCTTTATAGTTCATGTTATTGCACATTCACAATGGAATGGTATACCTATTCTCCTTGAAGCAAGAGTCATATTCTTTGCGTTTGTAATGCCATTTTGAATCAAAGTAATTGTATTTGCATGAACAAGGTAACTGCCATATATGAAGGTAGTGGGCTATTATTACATCATGAGCAAGGGATTTTGTGATTTAGGCCGAGTTTGACCAAAGGATAAATGTCACATGGGAAGTTTGGTAATGTGGAGGGATTCATGGATTTGGTGCTCTCCACATACTTTATCAAGGATTTTAAATGTGGATTTGAGGGATTTTGCCACACTGTTGGATATGAGGTGGAAGGGAGATCACTAGGATCAATGCAGGATTTACATGTAGTTGATGTAGATTTGAGAACAACCTCAAAATATGGACAATGGTGGCTTTTTTATATTGGCCCTCTAATATTTTACAATATTGGAAGGGGTGAATATCACCAAAAATAATCAAGCATTTTATGGGAATTTGAGGCATTGATGGAAAGTGGATGGGATGACTTTCACCGTATGAATCCATGGCCATCCTAGAAGTAAATTATAGGGAAGATCCAAATATAATGCATGGTGTAATATGGGAAATTGATTCTGACAAAGGAAAGAGCCTTCCTTGAGAACCAATCTCCTATATTAACATTAGGATGAATCAAACAATTTGTTTTGTAGTTTGAAAAATCCTATTTATGGTTATAACTAGAAATTTGAATCAAATATTACAATTTCAATACAAAATATTCAATTATAGTAGACTGCCAAAAATATATATTTCATCAATGAAAAGTAAAAGCCAATTTCTATAGAAATAGAAAGTACAAGTCATAAAGACAATTTTGTAGCCTTTTGGAAGTCTCGACCATGACACTAGCATGTAGCGTAAACATCCTAGCGACATGTTTTCATCTTGCACAAATAAATGACTGAAAATACATAATGCTCTTATGAGACCAATGCATATAAAAATTATAGATACAAAAAAACTAAAATAAAGTGAGCCACAAAACCCCAACTATCAAATTTAAATTAAAACAATTTGCAAGAGATATCACCAAGGATGTTTGATTTCTTCTAGCTAGAGGAAAGCTTGCACGCAAAAGGAGAAATTTTTTGGGGTAACTGTTTAGCGGCTTGGCTTAGTCAAACCTCAACTTTGGTGTTTCCACCTCCACAAACAACCAGGATTAATTTGATACAAGATTTATATAAGAGATAGCAAAAAAAATTGATTAAACAAGATATATTGT
>VDFB02386056.1:0-21167 GCA_007258455.2 Sequoia sempervirens | reverse complement strand
CTCATCAAATTTTATTAGTTTGACAAGAATGAATCAATTGGATCAAATAATTAGAATAAGTTGACTATGTTTTCTAATGTATATATTTGTTTTATATATTTTAACATAAAAAACCTATTTTATTTCAATTTTATTGCTCATAATACTTTGCAGTAATATTACTATGAGGTAAACATTTCTAATAATGTATGAATTTTTGGTACCATTCATATTAAATCATTATGCAGTAATATTACTAGGAGGTAAACATTTCTAATAATGTATGAATTTTTGGTACCATTCATATTAAATCATTATTCATAAATAGTATACAATTAAATAATTGTTTTGTATAGTATGTCTAGCCACTTTTATACTATTCATGGAATCTTTAACCAATTTATTTTGTTTTATTTCTATTTGCTCAAAGTAATGTACAACAATATTACTATGAGATAAGCTTTTCAAATAATGTATCACTTTTTGGTATCATTCATATAAAAACACTATTCATGAATAGTATACAATTAAATAATTGATGTGTATAATATGTCTAGTCAATTTTAAACTATTCATGGAATTTGTAACCAATTTAATTAGATTATAGTATAGTGAAAAGTTGAACTATTTGATTAATATTAATATTATGTTAATACATTTAAAAAAATCAATCAACTATAAATATATATTATATTTCTATACTATTTATAAATTTATTGATATTACAATATAAATATTAATCTTATATAATGCTTGAGATACTATATATAATTACTATTAATATGTTTTTTATTATCTATTTTTAACATATCTAATTATATCATTTGAATTTATCCCATTTGACACTATATTTCTTTATAAGTACTATTGTTGTTTTGTTAAGTTAAAATCTCATCTAATTAGTGTAATATTATTATGCCAGTGTTTTTTTTATTTATATTTTTAGATAACATTTTAGGTTATGGCTAGTCTTAGACCTTAAAATTTGTTTGAGTAAAGGATAGACTAGAGTTTGAAGATGCTTAAATCTTAAGTAGGGTTGTTTCACCATATGCTCTACTTATGGCAGCTTTGTTACAATTGATATAAAATTTAAAATATTATACTTGAAAGAGAGGATGCATAACACTAAAGAAAAAATAACTAGTTAAAAGAAAACAAGAAATTAAAGAAGTGTGGGGACAACATCAACAACAACACCTAATCTATCAACTATCATGACCCCAGCTTCTACGAACTCCTTTTGCTCCACATGTACTACCCTTTCACTCAAAAGTTTGAAATAGACGAAATCATAGAAATAGAATAAGTTGAACCAAACTTATCAATAAGATTATGTTTCCTTTTTTCTAGCAAATTTCAATTGTTATTTAGGGCTCTTCAAATTTAGGGTTAAATATTTGTGTCGGGTTTTTCTTTTTCTTTGATTAATTTGCATTCTCATAATTTTAAGATGAACAATCATAAATGGTAAGCAACAGTCACCATGAAAATTGTAAGATATATTTTTATTTTATTGATGTGTACACATTAATGTGAAAAGACATAAATGTAACTTCTAGCATGCATTTAGATTTTGACATAGACTTTTTTTGTACTCTTCATTTTGACTATGGGAAATCATAAGATGCATTATTGCACATGGGGTCTAGAATCATGATCATGTAAAGATTATGATTTGATATAATGAATCACTAACAAGATTTTTTTCAAATTTCTATTTATGGACATTGTTACTACCAAAAAGGCTATTTAAAGAGATGGTATGAGGCCGTAAATTATGAATGTGTTGCAAAAAGGATTTTGAGTACTCATAAAGTGGTTTGAGTTATAGTGTTTGAGTATGTGGAATCATTTGTTAGGATAGGTGCATTTTATTTTCCTTATTGTTTATTCAAGTAGCATTCCAATATATATATTATCCTCTAAAGAATTATTTATTCTTGAATTGTAGATTTTTGGGACCCTATGGACTACTCTTGCACTTCTAGGGTTTTTCACCTAAAAGGAGAGAGCTTAGGCCAAAAATTCTAAGGGTTCATTCAAATTATGTTATGTATGATGTTATATGAATTAAATGGAATGATATAAGTGCAATTAAACAATGTTATTGACTAATTATAAATGCAAAACTTAAGAAACAAGTGATGTTTGAAAACGCATTATGTAATGCAATAATGAACTAGGAATGAATGCAAAACTTAACAGAAATGAAACAAACTGAAAGTGTGCACCTGGAATGTGGATGGAGATTGGAAATTATTTATGAAATGCTGCTGATGCTGATTTTTAGGCTTGGAGGGACTCATTCGCCATTCTAGGTGAATCGGTCCCAGTTCTAGTAAACTGATTCAAAACCTATTTCTATCAAAAGGGTGCTCAAAAATGTAGAAAACACAAAACTAACCTGGAAATGGGACTCATTTGCCACCCATGGTGAATGAGTCCACTTTTGAATTTTTGAATATTCAAGGGTGGACTCTAAAGCTTTCGATCTGCACTTTGACTTCCTACAGGTGTCCACTTCTAAAACTTTGATTTATGGGTCTGAAAAATGAGTTTTCGTTGATATTTTGACTTGTTGAATGAGGAGAAGACTTGATCAACTTTACAACTTGATCTTCAATGATTTTCAAGCTTCCAAAGGACCTAAATCTGCAAACACACAAGAAGAGGAGAAGAAATGTTGAATGTTAGGGCATCGAGGTTTGCCTTGGTCAAACCCCTTTTAGGTAATTAAACCAAAATGATGAAAATATGTAATGAAACATCCAACAATGGAATAGATTACCTTTCCATGATCGTAGATCTTGAAAGTCTGCAACAAAACATGTAGAATCTGCCCTTGGATGTCTTAGGAAGCTAAGTCGATAACTTGTAATGTGAAAGCCCTAACTTGCTTGAGAAGAATGTTGGATGAGTAATGAAGAATGATTATGAAATTGAATGGGTGAATGAGAGATATAAAATGAGGAGAAAAACACTTATTTATACAATCTTGTGCCTTAGTAACCCATTCATACCTCATCACAGGCCAACATTAAGTGTTTTTTGAATAAAAACCCGAAAGGAAAATTTTTTTTAAAAAAATTTGGAGCCAAGGTGGACTCATTCGCCACCCATGGCGAATGGGTTCCACCTAGGACCTGAAAATTGGTGTCAGGAATTAAGTTTCATTTAATGTTGTTTGTTAGGCTTACATTCAAAAATACACTTAATTAAGACATATGAGGGCATAAAGGGGCCAAAGAAAACATAATCTGAAAGGGATAAATAATGAAGTTGTGCCTATAAAAGTGTGAAATCTTGTTACAAGACTTTACAACACTTCAAAATTGGACTTTTTTGGTGATGAGAAGGTGATTTTTAGGTGAATTATAATGAATAAAGTCTAGAAGAATGTAGAAATTTCTTACAACACTTCACAACACCTTCACAAGACATCGATAAAATCACTTTATCTAATTTGAAAGGGTCCAATACCTAGTGTGGATGCATAAAATACCTCACAACACTAGATTAAGGCCTCATTAAGTCCAATTTATCATGAAATATTCCCATGTCAAGCAAAGGGTACTTTTTTCTATGACACATTTATCCCCCACTTTAGTGAGAGGGTGAAGCTGCTTCAAACTCACACTAAAGTAGACATTCAAGAGAGTTCCTCATGTATAAATGCAGATGACAAAGAATGACAAAGATCAAGGAGATTGCACAAGCTCCTAGGATCAAAGATCCTAAGTCGAACCAACTAGATACACAACTATGCAATGGGAAGAAATAAGAGGAATGAAAGTGAGGTGGATCAAGCTTTGATTGTTTGTCCAATTAGTTGTGGATAAGATCAAGGCTTGTTTGTTTGAAGAAGAGAATGCATACTCACTCTGGGGCGACAAAACTCATGATGGTCTGCCAGGTGAGAAGGCCCAAATATACTCACTTTGGGGCCACAAAACTTTTGGTTATTTCGTGGGCTGAGAAAGCCTAAAAGTATACTTAGTTTGGGGCCACGAAACTTCTGGTTGTTTGTGGGGTGAGAAATCCCAAAAGGTAAGATACATATGCTAGTTGGTATGTGCTCAAAAATACAAAGGTGGCTATGGGGAAAAGTCATGCCGCTAGGTGGGCTTCCTGCTCAACCATATTAAAGTTATACCTCCTGATAACTTTAACAAGGTGCTACAAGGAAAAATGGTTTTTGAGCTCTGTGAGGTAAGCACAACTTCGTATGCTTGACACTCATAGACATTGTTAATGCAGAATGGTGTAAGGATTGTTCAAAGGGATTTTTCTTTGTTCATGCAAGGTCTCATCTTAGGGGACATTGTGCTTAACATCTCCAAGAGAGGATAAGGAAAAAGAAGTATCATACTCTTGGAGGGAATCAAGCCCAATGACTCCACCAAGAAAAGGATGCATCGCAAGAAGAAAGAAATCACACAATGAAATGTGAGTGGTGATGTATGCCCCCAATTTAAAGCGGTTGTGAGCACTCGGACTATGAGCAATTGCTTTAAAGTAGAAGAAGAGTACATGAGAGCTTACTCGGAAAGCCCTATGCCAAGTTATATGTTTCTGATAAGCTATGTCGTGAAAAAATGAGTACATGTCTCATGTTCAGAGTCAATCTTAATACATGTCGTCCACATCCCAAGCTTGCTCTTATGTGTTCATGAAAGGTTAATGACTAGTGCAAAGAGACAACAACAAGTTACATACAAGGATAAGGCTACATAACCCTTTGTCCCCACTTAGTGCAGGACAAAGGATGATCCAAAATGAATGAAAGGAAGTATCAAGTAGAAGAATTAGGTGCTTCCAAACAAGGAAGAGCACTGCAATCTTTGAGAGTTTGGATTTTATTATTGTGCAAAGTCTTTGATAAAAGTGGAGATAAGGGAGATAACCCTAGATATTTCTTGAAAGAGTATGATATGTAAGTTTTTTTCATGTGTTCATTGCATCCATGTGTAGGAGGAAGATTATAACAATATTCCAAGTGAGATGAAGGGGGTTTGTGTTTGTGAGAAGGATCGGTTGCTATATAAGAACACAAATGCTTGCTAATGTTATGTGTTGTTGCTTCAGGAGGGATGGGAGTTAGATTACCCCCATCACCACCATGGGGTGATTTGGTAGAACTAAGTTGAGCAAATGGAACACAAGGTTGTTTGGGTTGAGATTGGAATATTGCAAACCCTCCTTTAAAGGTAGGTGTATAACTCCAATTACTACGAGAACTGGTGTCTAAAAATGAATTGTTTGTATATGACTCTATGGACCATGAAGGTGATATTTTGGAAATGTTATGGAAAGGAGATGTAGAATCTAATGATCCCCAATGATTGCGAAAGATTTTTGTGGTAGGTGAAGAGTTACGACCAACTTTTATAGGTTCAATTTTTTATCAAGGAATGAAAGGATTAGGGGAGTTGGAAATGTTGTGATTAGTTGACACATAGCTTTTCTCATATGCATCAATCATGTATATCTTGTTATTATAGTCAAACTTCATGACACAGTGAAGGGTAGATGTGACTCCTTTCATAGCATGAATCCATGGTCTCCCTAAGATAAGATTGTATGGAAGGGGTTCTTGCATGATATGAATAGAGGCAGGCAACACGGTAGGTCCGACCTTAATAGGTAATGTGATCATCCCAAGTGGTTTCCTATGAACATTATCAAAGCCACAAATATGAACATAATTAAGTTGAATAAGATTTTTTTCCATGCCAAGTTTGTGTAGGAGGTCCATGCTACAAACATTAATTTCTGATCCATTATCGATGAGAGTGTGTCTAATTAAATTTTCATTAATGATCACCTTTATCATCAAGGGATCATTCTTGTTTTGAATCTCAAGTGGGGGTAATTCATGTTTAGGGAATGTGATTTCTGAGTGGGTGGCATGCATGAGACGAGAGGAGGATGTTACATGATTCGGTTTTATGTAAGATTGGATCTCTTCCTTCTATATTTCCAACATTTCATGAAAAAGAAGTTTGACTATTGGTGAAAGTTGAATTAGCTCCTATACAGATATATTAGCAGGAGTCTTTTTAAGATATTCAATGCTAGGAAATTTTTGAGGAGAAGGTAATGGTGTAGGAGTGTTGTGCAATCCTCTAGATGTTTGAGCCACTAAGTTACAACTTAGCGGCTGCAAAACATTGTTATGAGTAGATTGCATCATTGATTTCAAGACATCTCTAATTTTTTTGTGATTTTCACTAATGGAAGGTGACTTAGGAATCTCAATAATTAAAGGATATCCTACTTGTTTCGTCATAACCTCAAAATTTTGTCTTGATTGGCATGATATGTTGGTGAAGGGGATTTTAATGCCACTTGAGTATCCTTATCTAGGGAAGGTTTAGTGGTTGAAGGATATGTGTCAATGTTCATATGTTTTTGCACCATGATATTCTCCCTAGGAGGAGAGTTTTTAGGAAAACAAGAAGCCAAATATTGTTGAAATTCATAGGTTGGTTCTTCTAAAAGGACTTCATTGCAATTAGGGGAATGATCAATGGTTGAAGAGTGTTTTTCAAGAGGGGTTTCCCTCAGTGAAGGAGGACAACTAAGATATTCATGACCTTTGATTGTGTTGTCTAACATCAAAGTATCTACTACACAACTAGGAGAGATACTAGAGGAAGAAAAAATGTTGTTGTCATGATCATCTAAGGTTGTGTTATGTTGGTTGTGAATGTGTTGTCCACTAAGAGAGGTAAAAGGAGAGAAACAACTAGGATTCTCAAAACTCTCATTAATTGATTCTTCTACTAAAATATCTTCATCACCAAGAGGAGAGATATTATGAGAAGAACAAGCATGAGCTTTAGGAATGGCCCAAGTTGTAGTCTCTTTCACTAAAACACTCTCATAGGGAGGGGATAGGAAGTGTTTCTTAACATGTCTACATATGTAAGGTACTAGCATTGTTTGAATAATAATGAAAAGCACATGTAACCATGTCATACAATGTTTCAGCAATATGAACAATGTATATGCAAAGGTACAAAACATTCTTATCCAATATATGCAAGATTTGAAGAATGAAAACAATGTACATGCAAGAATGAAAAAAACTTTTAACAAACTAATGCAAAGCTTTATGAATAGAAATATTGTATATACAAAAGTGAAAAGTACTTTTATCAATGTTATGCAAAATTGTAGGAATGTAAGCATTTTCAAATTGAAAGATGTTTCCAAATGAAGTGCTTTGAAGAATGAGTAATCTAAAATGACATTTTTGAGCTAGATGCATAAAATAAACGTTCCAAAAACTTTCCAGACTTATACTATAGGATACTAGGAGGCTTACGAAGCATAGAAATGAGGTTTCTAATGTAGGAATAGACAGTCAAAAATCTAGATAGGGACTCATTCGCCCAGTATGGTGAATGAATCCCAGTACTGGTTTTTTTGCAAAATTTTCAAAAAAATTGAAGTGTTTTTTATGTGTTTAATGTTGTAAGATGCAGACCTAAGTGAAAAATGAAGAATTTAAAAAAAATTAAATGAATTTAGATGCCAAAAATGCAACCTAAATGCACTTTTTATGAATGCAAAATTTAACACCTAGCATGCAAATGAATCATGCAAACCCTAATGCAAGATAGATATATGATGATGAAGGACTCCAAATCAGAAAAAAGAAGTATTCAAAAAGGAGGTTCACCAAAATGAAGCATAGATTTTTGCGACCCTATGGACTACTCTTGCACTTCTAGGGTTTTTCACCTAAAAGGAGAGAGCTTAGGCCAAAAATTCTAAGGGTTCATTCAAAGTATGTTATGTATGATGTTATGTGAATTAAATGGAATGATCTAAGTACAATTAAACAATGCTATTGACTGATTATAAATGCAAAACTTAAGATCTACAAGTGATGTTTGAAAACACATTTTGTAATGCAATAATGAACTAGGAATGAATGCAAAACTTAACATAAATGAACCAAACTAAAAGTGTGCACCTGGAATGTGGATGGAGACTAGAAATTGTTTCTGAAATGTTGATGCTTATTTTCAAGCCTAGAGGGACTCATTCGCCATTATGTTGATGCCTATTTCTATCAAAAGGGTGTTAGAAAATGCAAAAAACATAAAACTAACCTAGAAATGGGACTCATTCACCACCTATGGAGAACGAGTCCACTTTTGAAGTTCTGAATATTCAAGAGTGGATTCCAGAGTTTCCGATCTGCACTTTGAATTTCTACAAGTGTCTGCTTTTGAAACTCTGATTTATAGGTCTGAAAATGAGTTTTTGTTGATATTTTGACTTGTTGAATGAGGAGAAGACTTGAACAACTTTTCAACTTGATCTTCAATTATTTTCAATCTTCCAAAGGACCTATATCTGCAAACACGCAAGAAGAGGAGAAGAAATGTTGAATGTTAGGGCATGGGGGATTGCCTTGGTCAAACCCCTTTTAGGTAATTAAACCAAAATGATGAAAATATGTAATGAAACATGAAAAAATGGAATGTATTACCTTTCCATGATGATAGATCTTGAAAGTCTGCAACAAAACATGTAGAATATTCCCTTGGATGTCTTAGGAAGATAAGTTGATAACTTGCAATGTGAAAGCCCTAACTTGCTTGAGAAGAATGGTGGATGAGTAATGAGGAATGATTATGAAATTGAATGGGTGAATGAGAGATGTAAAATGAGGAGAAAAACACTTATTTATACAATCTTGTGCCTTAGTAACTCGTTCATACCTCATCATAGGCCAAGATCAAGTGCTTTTTGAATAAAAACTCAAAAGGAAATTTTAAATTTTTTGAATTTGGAGCCAAGGGGGACTCATTCACCACCCATGGCGAATGGGTCCCACCTAGGACTTGAAAATAGGTTTTAGGAATTAAGTTGCATTTAATGTTGTTTGTTAGGCTTACATTCAAAAATACACTTAATTAGGAAATATGAGGGCATAAAGAGGTCAAATAAAACATAAGAAAGGGATAAATAATAAAGTTGTGCCTAGAAAAGCATGAAATCTTATTACAAGACTTTACAACACTTCAAAATAGGACTTCTTTAGTGATGAGAAGGTGATTTTTAGGTGAATTATAATGAATAGAGTCTAGAAGAATGTAGAAATATCTTACAACACTTCACAACACCTTCACAAGATGCCAATAAAAGAACTTTATTTAACTTGCAAGGATCGAAGAACTAGTGTGGATGCATAAAATACCTCATAACATTAGATTAACGCCTCATTAAGTCCAATTTATAATGAAATATTCTCATGTCAAGCAAAGGGTACTTATTTCTATGGCACAAGTCTTCCTTGATTAAATTTGCAATCATATAGTTTCCATTGAATTAATTTTATGCTTTGAGATATATTTGAACTAGGGAGAATGCTAGTTAAGAAAGAGAGGGGTAAAAAATTTATTGAAACTCAGAAAAGAAGATTACAAGCAAATCTCAGAACAATAGCTCCAAGAGAAAAGCACAAGAACAACAGAAGAACAAGAGCACCAGTCAACCAACTCCACAACCATCCATATCCTCGGTCAAGATCCTCCTCAAATCCAGACAATAATCTCGAGGAAGATGTCTCCATTTCTCAACCCTCCAAACATCAACATGATCTGAAGCCCACTTCGCCAAACAATCAGCAGCCCTATTCCACTCACGTGGAATGTGGACAAAGGACACTATCTCCATCCTAGAACTAATTTGCAAAATCTAGTGAACAACCAGAGCTAGCTGCCAATTAACATCCTTCACCTTACGTTCAATCAACAAATTCACAATAACCTGAGAGTCAGATTCACAAATAACCTTACACCAACCTAGAGCATAAGCATGCTCCAAAGCATAGACAATCGCTAATCCCTCCATAAAATTATTAGCCTTCCAACCTTTATAAATAGAAAAGAAGAACACAACTTCACCTAAATAATCTCTACCCATGCCGCCAATCCCAGCTAGTCTAGGATTACCTCGGGAAGAGCCATCTATGTTAATCTTTAAGATATCCTCAGGAGGAGGCATCCATCCACCCATCCTTTGAACTTTCATTTTTGCATGTCTACCCCTTCTCACACAAGCAGAGGCAGGAGACAAACCTTGAAAACCCATTCTGTCAGTAATTTTAGCACCCCCTCTATCAAGCGGGAACATCACCTCACATTTAGCTTCCACAATCTCCTGGATCATTCCCAAAATTCTATGCCAAACTTGTTGGATTCCTAACCTTTCCCCTCGGAAAATCCTACGATTTCGTTCAAGCCAAATCTGCTAGAGAATGAAGGTAGGTCCAATGCACCAAACAATCTAAAGAAAAGGAGTCAAAGTAGGGGGCTTACCCAAACTTCTCCAGAATTCCACCAAGGATGAAGCATGAACACAAGGGTGTTTCCAAACACCCCACCAAATGTGCCAGAGCTGCAAGGAGAAAGTACATCTGAAGAAAAAATGTGAAGAGTCCTCCTCACCAGCACCACACAAAACACATAAGGAAGGTCCATGAAATCCATGCTTCTGAATATTGTCCCAAGTCAAACACCTATTACAGGCCAAAGTCCACACAAAGCAGTTACATTTTGGCCAAGAGAACTTATTACACACATACTTCCACCAATGGACCTCTTCTCCATTCAACCTGCGGGCCATCAATTTCTGATATCCACTAGCCACAGAAAAAATTCCTTTAGGATTTGGGCGCCAAGCAAGAACATCATTGTCCTTGAGGGAACTACAATGTCTAACTGATAAAATACTATAAAGCTTCACGCAATCTTCCTCCAAACCTGCCATCGGCCACTCACATGGGGACTTCTAGCTAGCAACCTCTAGCTGACCACAAGGCTGAAAAGATTTAAAATCACTCACCCTTGACCAACCAACCTCAAGGAAGCGCTGGCAGAGAGCCAATAAATTAGGAAACTGAGAGATAATGGGAGGAAAACCATCCCAAGAGTCTGACCAAAAGAGAGCATCTATTCCCTTCTTACATATCCAAAATAATCCCTCCTTAATCAAAGAAGCCCCTTTCTTGAGAGTCCCCCAAATCACTGATCCACTTCCCACCAGAGGATAATGAGGAACCTCCTCCTTTGGGATCCCAGGAAGATACTTATGAAGTAGAATTCTAGCCCATAGTTGATCCTACTCCACACACCATCTCCAATAAAGTTTTGTAGCCAATGCCATCCTGGATAAAGTAGATTGCCTCAAACCCAAACCACCCAACTATTTTGGAGAGCACACAATATCCCATCTAACCAGGCTCCATTTAGAAGAAGACAAGTTTCTGGCCCATAAAAACTACCTTGCCAAGGAATCCAATTCCTTAACAAAGCCCATCGGAGCCACCTGAAGCATACATCTATACAAGGGAAGAGCTTGAACCACAAATTTAAGCAATTGGACATGCCCAGGAAAGGAAAGCCATCTATGAGTCCAGTGATTACCCTTCGCTCAAAATTTTTCTAGAATATACTACCAAGAATCTCTAGGGAGCTTGCTAGAAGAGATTGGAATACCCAGATAAGTCAAAGGAAGAGAGCCTATCTGAAACCTCATAATAAGAGAAATTCTCTATTGAATAGGTCTAGGTGTATTAAAAAAGAAGATGGAGGACTTATCTTCATTAATTAATTGACCAGAAGCAGTGAGATAAACATCCAAATCCTTACGCATATTAGTAGCCTCCTTGATTGTTGACATACCCATCAAGGAAGTATCATCCACAGATTCTAGGTGTGACTGAGGAGGTAGCTGATTGCCCCACCTCCACCCCTAGATAACCCCTGATTCAACGTTACTTTTCAACAATCTCCCCAGCCCTTCAGCAATAAGAAGAAAGAGATAAGGGGAAAGAGGGTCCCCTTGTCGAAGACCACGAGATGCTCCAAAAAGCTTTGTGTGCTTCCCATTGATTAAAATACAGAAGGAGGTAGAAGTTACACAACACATAACCCACTAAATCCAGTCCTCAGCAAATCCAAAGGCCCCAAGAATATTCTGAAGAAAGGACCACCGAACTCTATCATAAGCCTTAGCTATATCAAGCTTGATAAACATTGCCTTAGCTTTTGACATAGCCATAGAGTGGATAGTCTCCGTAGCAATAAAAATTCCATCCAGAATTTTTCGGTCAGCCACAAAGCCACCCTACTCCTTAGAGATAAGATATTTAAGCCATTTCATCAACCTTTCAGCAATTACCTTAGAGATAATCTTATAAATCACATTACAAAGGGCAATGGGATGAAATTGGCTTAATCGATCTGCCCCGTCATGTTTTGGGATGAGGGAAAGAAAAGTGGAGTTCAATGCACGAAGCATCTGTTTATTCCTCTGAGATTCCTAGACCACCTCTAATAAATCAACCTTAATATTAATATCCCAAAATTCTTGAAATAATTCAATCGGAAACCCATCAGGACCTAGAGCTTTCCCTTTCTTCATATGGAAAACAATCTCCTCCATCTCCTCTAGAGAAATATAACACATAAGATTATCATTCATTTCTCTAGTATCAAGTTGGGGGATGCAAGAAAGAACCTGAACTTCCTCAACAAAACCCTCCTGAGTGTCTTCCCTAAAAAGAGAAGTAAAATACTGCATTGCCTCTCTAGATATCTCTTGTAAGGAGGAAAGTTGTTATCCCCTATCATTCCCAAGCACTGGAATAGAATTACCATGCCTCCTCCCCTTCACCGAATTGAAGAAGAAGGCGGTATTTTTATCCCCCTCTTGAAGCCACTCCACACGAGCTTTTTGTTTCTAGTAAATTTCCTCACGCATTTCACATTCTTCTAGGATTTTTAAGGCCATAGCCTCTTCCTAAAGCAAGGCTTCTAACAAACCATTCTCCCTGATTTCCCTAGTTATATTATCTAACTTAGATTGAGCAATAGCTTTGTCATGAAAAATGTTCCCAAAATATTGGCGATTCCAATACTTAAGGTGGTATTTAACATATTGCAATAGCTTGGAAAAAGTATACATAGCTGTGCCATAGGCGGGTCTACCAATCCTCCACCAGTGAGCAACATAGTCCTGGAAAGAGGAATCACACAACCACATAAGTTGGAACTTGAAAGAAGGAGATCGGGCCACCCGAGCAGAGGACACCACTAACTTAATAGGCCAGTGATCCGAACTCCGCCAATCTAGAATCTTCGAACAAGTAGACCAACCACCACCAACCCAAAAATAAGAAACCAGAAAGTGATCAAGTCTTTCCAAAATTCACTTCTCCCCGATTCTCTAGTGGTTCTAGGTAAACTGTCCATTTCTAGGCTTGATATCCACCAAGTTCAAAGCTGATATGTTATCACAAAGCAAGAAAGCAGAAGGTTCCAATCTTGCTATACCACCCTGTTTCTCAGCCAACTCAGTAATGGCATTGAAATCTCCAGCCATAATCCAAGGGTGATAAGGCACCATACTTCGGATAAACCTTAAATGGGACCATAAATATTGCTTACCCAAAAAGTTAGTAGGAGTATACATGTTGGAGAGGAGGATAGTTTCCCTAGTCTCAATGCTTGTAGCGATCAAAGACATGGAGGATTTAGAAGACATCCACCAGAGAGGGTGAATCCTCAAAGGATTCCAGAGGAAAGCAACACCCCCAGCAGTACCATGAGCACCAATACACTAGAAATCACCTCTACTCCACAACTTAGATGATAAACCAGTCATGTTTTCAACAAATAACTTTGTCTCCTATAAAAAAATAAAATTAGGAGAGTGAATTCTCACCAAGTCTCAAACATTTTTTTGTCTAGGGCCATTGTTCAAGTCACGTACATTCCAAGAGAGAATGATCATTTTGGAGGACTAGAAAAGTGGGAGTCAAGAGTTTTGATAGAACCTGACTCCACTAAAGTCTCCCCCATCAGCTTGATTTTCTCAAAATCTTTCTTTCTTCCAGTCTTGGAAGGCTTCTCAATAGTCCCTTTCTTCAAGTCTTTCTGAAGAATACCCAATGCAGGAGAAGCCTTGCTTCCTTTTGCTACATCAAGAACTATTTTCGAAGGAGGACTAGTTTTTTCTCCCACCATCAATGGCACAATAACCATAGACTCAAGTTCCCTAGATGTCCCCAAACTTTGATCTGTGTCCATTTCCAAGGCCCCCTCTATTTGTGGAATCTGAATGTCCTCTGTGAAAATGTCTTCCTAAACCTCTTCCATAACACTCTGGTCCATTCCCAACATACCAAGGTTCACCTCCTACAGACTGAGATCATCCAAAACCTCAAACTAGTTAAAGGTATCTCCCTCCTGTCTTTCCTTAAATGTTCTCTTCTGACCCTGATTCTTATTGCGAACTTTAGCTGGAATAAAACCCTCACCACCTGCAACCTCACTAGACATAGGTGCTTTTCCTTTGTCACCCCTCAGAGGGTTATGAGGGGGTTGAGATGACTGAGTCTCTGGTAGCTTAGATCTTGGGAATCTTCTCTGAAGATGGCCATATTCATGGAAAAGACGACAACAAAATGGCAATGTTTCATAGTCTAACTGTTGAACCCGAGAATATGAACCCGCCCAAATTTCTAAGGAATCAGGAAGAGGGTTACTTATATATCTAATTCAACACAAATGCAAGCAAAATTCATTACCTTTCTTTCCCTCGTTTGTTGAGAGGCACCCATAGGTTTACCCAATAGCGCAGCCACATTGTGCAAGATATCATTATGCCAACACTCAACAGGAAATCTAGGGAGACGCACCCAAACAGGAACATGATTTGGTAGTTCCTCTAAAGGATTGAAACCCGTATTCCAAGGTTTCATAAAAAGACCAACCTAATTGTGGAAGTAAGGTCCACCCTCAAAAACTTTGTTCCAATCTGCCATGTAATTGAAAACCACCATGAAGTAGTTGTTTTCCAACAACATAATGTCCATTTCCCCCTCAGGAGACCAAGTCCGCTGCGACCATGAATCCAAAAATTGAAGTGAAACCCTCATTCCCATGAATTTGCAAAGCAAGGCATGCTTCAAAAAATATTCAATGTCCTTAGCAATGGATTCTGGCTGAATCACCAAACGGGTCTCTCCTTAGAGCGTTCTAGGCAACCGTTCACCTTCGGAATTCGAGATCCTCATGTAGGCACAAAACCTCCATCTCCAACATCATTGGAAAATAAACTATTATCAAACATTATTGTCTTTTGGTTTGGGGAAGAAACCCCAATAACAACACAAAATTTCAAAGGGGATTTTCCCCCAGAAGTCTCGCCCAGATCCATAACCATAGGCGAAAGCACACTCTACAGAAACCAAAGAAGAAGAAAACCAACAAAAGAAAATTTGAAACTACAAACACTAAGAGATAGAAAGTTGGACCCAACCCCGTCAAGTAGCCACAAACCACAACCCGAACACCTAAAAAAGCCCAACCCCACACCCAACACGAAAATAGGAAGCAAATAATCCCAGGATCGGGTGCATGTAAGAATGAAAGGCCCCTCATGCAGACCACATCCTGCACAGACCAATGCTCTCCATCGCCCTCATGTCATCCCCTCCCCCAAAAGTGGAAATATGACCCAAAAGTGGCTGATGAAAATTTTTTTAGCCAAATTTGATGAAATGAAAGGGTTTGTTCTAGGGATAATGCTAGTTGATCCTAGATTTATGAGACTATTTTTTAGATGTCTCTACTACTACAAAATTTAGGATTTTTGCATTGTTTTTTAGACACTTGGGATGTACTACATTGATGTTTAGATATGTTGTAATTATTGTTCCTTCTTCAAGATGTGTTAGAACTCTTACCTTACTATCTATCAAATGTGTTGAAGCTCTTGCTTTGCTTTTTGTGAGATACATCAAAGCTCCTTCCTTTCTTGCTAAATTCCTTTCTATTTTTAACTAGCGTTCTTCTTCAAAACTTTATTTTTATCCCAAGATCCCAAAAAATAAGAAAAGCTTTGTACATGAGTAGCTGAATTTTATAGATATCCATTGGCAAAACCATGTGAAGATGTCATTATATCACCTTTCCTCCATTCTTGATAAGATGTTATATGATAGCTTCTACTTCAGGCAATTAAATGTCCACTTCCACCATTATCTTCTTGCTCTAGCCTTTGTTCACCATCCTTGTGAATGGTTTGAGTGATTGTAGTGTCATAACTTATACCTATTCTCTTGACTATTGTAGTTATGTCTAGTAGAGGAGCACGTTTGGTAAAGTTCCAAGTATACTAATCAATTGGGAATAGGATCTACTAACAAGTGGGCTCAGCCCTCTGCCTGCACTTCCCAACACCAAAATGTTTTGAACACTTGACGAGACAACGTTCCTTATAAGCTTGGACCATTCAAAATTCATAACCTTGTGAATTGAAACTGTGATATTAAAGACAACTTGGAATACTTTAGATGTAGATCCACTCTAGAAATTTATTAAGTAAATAAATACAAGGAACTTATCCTCATAAAATATAAGAAACCATGCATAATATTGGCCCCATGCATTTTAGACTTTTATACTCCAATTCTCTTATTTTTTCCATATTTGGCACAAGCTCCTACAATTTTCTCATTCAATCACTTATACATGTTCTTCACACTTGTAAAATGATATTATAGTTACGACCTCCAACAAATCACAAATAATTTAAGGAAAAATTAAATCAAATTATCATTATAGTATTTTTTTATGGAAAAATCATTTTTTCTAAAGCATTGAACATACAATACATATAAGTCCCTCCTAGTATGAAATGCCCCATCCACTACATTTAATGCTTCACCAAAGTTGTATTCTTCTAACATGCATGCTCTCATTGTTTTCAACTTTTCTCATTGAATTCCTAGTATGTGATATAGTGTCTAGAAATATTTTACTTCTAGAAACAAAATCTTCATCCCACCCATTGCATGACGTTGCACTTGATCTTCCTAAAATTATGTACATAGATGGTTTCTATGTAAGTTTTTTGGAGTCCCAAACTTTCAAATATTGCTGCCATCAATTTCAATGCCATTTTTCTAATTTCATTGAAGTATTTTCACTCTTGAATGTAAGTATAATCTAGCTAATGTCTAAATTATTAAAATCTAGATTAAACTTCTCACTAATATAAGTTTGTTTCATCTAATAATAAAATGGAGAAAAATACTACTTGTAGTTTGGGGGATTATCTAGAGTTTCAAACATACGATGGTAAAAATGCTTCAAATAATCTCTCAAGTTGAAAAATTGGTCAACTTTATAATTGAAGCTAGTTCCATATCTTAGTGGATCTAGAACATCCTTATTCCCATACTTCATCTTCTCTTGAGAGGATAGCAAGAAGAACTCATGGGCTAGATCTAACATACTAGTTGTTAGACATGCCTCAATCCCATGCTTAATTACCTACTCCACTTAAAATAAAAATCTCAATTAGAAACCTCTCATTCAATATATGATTGATTAAAGTTGAAACTCTTAATTAAAAAAAAGATATAAAGAACATTACTTAGAAGAATGGCGAGTTTGTGCAAGCCTGGTCAAGAGATTGAATGGTGTGAAGTTGATCTTGTTGGAACCCATTTGTTTCATGGTCTCACAACATGCCCCATTTTTCCCTTGGTAAAATGTGGACCCCTTTTTTATTTTCCATTTCTTTGCTTTCTACTTGCATTGGTGTGTTTCTTTTCAAGGAAATGGTAAAATGAAAGGTCTTGCTCTAGAATGTACCCAACTCCCACTCAAATTGATGTCTTCCTTGGGTTGGGGTGTTTGCAAATCTTTTTCCCTATAGTTTTATTATTTATCTGGATTCTTGAGATTTTTTCTGTCAAGTGTTGTTGGTCTAAGTGTAGTGCATCTTTTACAAAGCTAGCATGGTGCCTAGCTAGTCATTGTACTCGGTGCATTTACAATTGGGAGAATTTTTCTTGAGTGTGTGTATGTCAACACTTCTTCGGTTAAGCCTATTCGTGACTTTTCTTTTCTTCAAAACTAGAAATTGAATGTTTTGGGAATCAAGTTCATTTTGAACCATGCCGATTTTTCTTTTTACTTGCACCCAGGTATCTTTTGCACCCGGTTCCCATATAATATTATGTGTCATATACATTTCAAATCTTATTGCTAGTTAGTCATTTAGCATCTAGGTTGGATGCGTCCTTTGACATTGTTATCCCATGGGGACTAATGTGATATGCAAGTGTGGCACGTCCACCACCTATGCCACTTTCCTTTCAAAGGTGGTCCTTGACAAAAAATCAAGGTTTTCATGATGTGAACCCTAATCCGCCATGATTGCATATTTGTTCAGGGTAATTAATGCATAGTAAAAGGAATTAATAAAGGTGGTGAACAACACATGTACTTGACACCAACTCAAGCATGGAGTTGCTTCCATAATACTCTACCTCACGTGATACCATCTATTTGCAAGAATATTACTAAATTAAAATGACGATTAAGGTGTGTAGAGAGAAAAGGAAGTTTTAGAGAACAAAGGAACACATTTATCAAGGTTAGAATCTATGTTTGTTTGACCATCCTATCAGCGAAAATAGATACTTTTCTTTTAACTCAACTCTGTTAATATTTTGTGCATGCATGGTTCTGATTAAATAGCATTACCTATGGTTAATTATTGAAGATAAATGTTATTTCAAAGGGATTTAACCTAGTTCTAGTGTGTAAATGGTTATGGGTAAGGAATTTTTTATGAATTATTAAGAATGCATGGTTAGAATTATCCCTCACTTGTACATAAAGCACATATACAGTAATAATGTAGGGAATTAAAGGACACATGAGTACTTTATGGAAAAAAAATCCCAATGAGGAATTCAAATTTCTTGTCTCACAAGTTGTACCTACCTACGAGATGATTATAAATACCTGTTCGGGAATTTTTAATGAGTATGAATTTTCTCAAAGGATCCATAAAGAAGATGCCACATAGTGCACTAAAAATATGGTCACTAGTGGAATGCATTTGGTAGGAGGATTCAGAGGCCCATGAATTAGTCCTTGAGTGTATGAAATAGTACAACATAGATAGGAGGGTTGTTGTGAAACAAGGGAGAGTCTATGTAGACCTATCAGTAGATGGTATTGTATATACGTTTGGGATTGCCTTGTTCACTATAATGAATGTATTTGAAATGAAGGATGTGTCCAAAATATATATGGGATCAAAAGAGAAAAATAAGGTCATGTTATCAACATGGTTCTAGGAAAGATGATGAGGATGTTGAAGCATATCTTGAGGTTGTTATTCATTCAAGAAATCTAGGATATGATAACCTTATTGAGTAGAATGGCTAGTTGCAGAGATGTCAGCAAATTCAAACCTTATATGTTTGAGATCATTAGGAAAATGAGGTAAAACCATATCCATATTCATTGGGGAAGATTTATTAGGAAAGATTATACAAATAGATGCAAAAAAATTGAACTACCCAATGGTTCACTATGTCCTCATATGTTGTCTATTCCTATGCCCTAAGGGAAAACATACAAGGTTTGAATAGAGTAGGTACTTTGGGAAGAGAACCAAGAAATAATTTGATTTATCATAATTTTCCCTGGATTATTGCTTACTAGTACCGAGAGCTCACTAGATCGTAGGGTAAATGATATTTTTGCTATAAAGCTGGTAAGACTGATGGAGGGGGATAAAGAAAAAAGACTACCTCTTGAAGCACATGATGCTATATGCATTGTTGTATACTGATTTATATTCAATTCCCTACATTTAGTTACCTTAGAGTGGAATGGTTTACAAACTATCCCTTCATGTTGCCCAGGTATCCAACAAATAATATAGTGCTACTTGAATTTGTGAGATAGGAGTTGCTATCTCATGATATTTTTTCACAAATACATAAGAAAGTATTAGAGAAATTCCCTATCACTATTGGGAATTACAAATGCATTTTAGCTAAAAGTGCCAAGTTATACGAAGACGAGTTGAAAGCTTTTGGGTTAGAGTTATTCAAGCTTAGAAGGGATAATTATGAACTGGTTGAGAGTCTTTCCAAGAATATAAGTAGGAAATATTCCCATGTTCCTCACCTAAAGGACTACTAGTATGATTGTGAAGATGAAGATGTTGTAAGAAAGTGGTCATATCAAAGGTTATCACGAGCTCAAATAAAGGTTTTTGGAACCTCGTGATGTTCCTAAACAAATGCATGTTGATAATAGAGATGTAAGCAACCTAGCTTATGAGTGATAAATTTTATGATGAACCTATCCTAGACCTTGATTGGAAAAAATGAGGGCTTAACCATTTAAGGAGTTTCTAAGCAAGTAGTGAATTACACTAAGTCATGGATAAACAGTTACCTCCAAGTAATGAAGGAGGTTGGGATAACACCCATATATCCTTGCAATAGTAAGAGTAAACAAAAGTTGGTAAGTGAATTAGGGTATAATGAGGTTGCAAAAAAGAAAACAAAAGTTTCCAAAGATAGGGAAGTTGAGAAAGTTAGGGAAGAAGTCCTTGAAATCTCAAGCCAAGGAATTTTAACGACATCATAGTTAGTTGACCTAAATAGATAAACCATGGGGGTAAGTGCACCAAGATGGTCGCACTTTTGTGGCCAAACAAGAAAAAAACAAGCCAAAACGCGTTCGCGTTATAACGCGTTCGTGTTATTTCTTTTTAAAAGAAAAAAAGAAAGTGAATCCAAATATAAGTGCAATAAATAACGCGTTCTCATTATAACGCGAGCGTGTTATTTAATCCTAAACGGACATATCTCTACTGGTTAATAACGCACTCGCGTTATGATAAATTTGGATTTTTTAAGCTTTAGATGGTACATTTATAGGGTAGAGGATTAAGGGTACTAGGGAGAGAGCTAGAGGGATTGAGTGAGAGAGAGGGAGATACTTCAGAGAGAGAGGAAGGGATTGAGAGAGAGATACCCTCTCTCACCCTCTCCAACACTCTCCCACCCTCTCCCATCGTCTCCCACACTCTCTCCCATCTTATCCTACACTCTCCCATCCTCTCCCGCTCTCTCCCACCTTATCCTACACTTTGCAACCCTCTCCAACCTTCCCTACTCTCTCCCACAATCTCCACCATATCCCACCCTCTCCTAACCTTTCTAACACCTTCTCCTACAATCTTCCACCCTCTCCCACTATCTCCCACTCTCTCCAACCCTCTCTCACCCTCTCCAACGCTTTCCCACCCTCTCCCACTATCTTAAACCCTCT
>VDFB02386055.1:0-42443 GCA_007258455.2 Sequoia sempervirens | reverse complement strand
TTAGATCTCCATGCTATTGACATTGGACACACTTTTGTAGATACTGATGAAATTATCTTTCCATGTTTGGCCAGTAGTACCCTGTACTCAATAGTTTCTTAGCTAAATTCATACCACTAGAATATGAACCACATATGCCATCATGTACTTCTATTAAAGTGGTCAAGCCTTCCTCTTGGTTAAGACATTGTAGTAATGTCCCCTTGATGCTTCAACAATAAAGGGTATCACCTAGGATCACGAATTGGGATCCCTTTTTAACAAAGGTCTTTTTAAGGTTTGAGGTGATATCGGATGGGAGGGTTCCTCTACTTAGGTAGATGAATATGTCATGATACCACTGGGATCTAGGACCAACTATGAAACACACAAATTCAAATTCTGAAATTTCAAAAGTTGGTATGAGAAGTTCTACCAAGAATTCGCATTGCAGGATGTTGTTTGGCATGTCTAATAGTGACTCGATTGTTGCCATAGCATCTACTACTCAGTTGTTCATGCGAGGAAATGCTCAAAAGTTATATCTATGAAAATTTCCATGAGACTCTCTACCATCTTCTTGTAAGGAGTAAGCTTATCATCCTTAGTTTGATAGTCGTCATTAACTTGGTTGATAGCTAGCTACGAATCTCCATAAACTTTTATTTCTTGTATCTTCCATTGAATTGTTATCCTTAGACCCATGATTAGGGCTTCATACTCAACAATGTTATTAGTACATGGAAATGATAGCATGTATGACTTTGGGATGCAATCACCTTTAGGGGTGATGAAGAGAATACCCACTCTTGATCCATGTTGGGTGAATGATCCATCAAAGTACATCTTCCATTGATTTGCTAGATTGACAAGGAACACTGATTCATCAGGGAACTCAGATATCAATGGGTTTTTTGTATAGATAGTGTTGGTATGTGGTGACTAATCATGCTATACTATATAGCCCATGGTATACTGTACACCTCGACATGTATCCTTGTCGGGGTTCGGGGCCGGGCCGGGCCCTAGGTGAGGGTTCGGGGGTGGCAGCCCCAAGAAAAATATTTTCCTCCTATTTTTTTGCGTCATTACCGAAAAAGGGAAAAATCAACGAAAAAAGAAAATTTTGATTTTGTAGAACCCAAAATCTGGAAGCTTCTAAGCTTGTTAAAAAGGGGGTTCGGATGGGTATTATAGTATGATGAAAAACGTTATTATTCGCAAGATTCTAATAAGTTTTTGCACTGGATAATAAAAGTATTGGATGGCTGCGGTTTGGTGGATGTAGTCCGGATTGGGTGAACCACATTAAATTTTTGTGTTATGATTTATTTTGTGTGTGTGTTTTAGTTTCTCTATTTATTAATTAAATCTGCATTTAATTGTTAGATATCTGAATTTTTAACCCTAACAAGTGGTATCACAGCGGGTTGTGTTTCAATTATCGTCTGTAGGAAGGTCTAATGGCTGAGTGGGAGTCTCATGGTTGAGTGGGAGCAATGGCAGATGAGGGTAAGAAGGTTGAGAAGTTTAATGGGAATAACTATCAATTATGGAAGATGCAGATGGAGGACTATCTCTATCAGAAGGATTTATGGCAGCCATTGGAAAGGAAAACTAAGAAACCCCAAGCAATGTCTGATGAGGACTGGGAGATTTTGGCTAGAAAGGCTCTTGGTAGTATTCGTTGATGCCTGGCACAATCTATGGCATTCAATATTACAAAAGCAAAGACAACTCAAGAGTTGATGGAAACCCTGGCAAAGTTATATGAAAAGCCTTCCACTTCGAATAAGGTATTTCTTATGAAGCATTTATTTAATATGAAAATGGTAGAAGGTGGGTCAGTTACTGATCATTTAAATGAATTTAATACAGTCACCAGTCAATTAACTTCTATAAAAGTAAACTTTGATGAAGAAGTTAGGGCTCTTTTGATTTTGTGTTCATTGCGTGAAAGTTGGAATAGCTTGGTAATTACTGTTAGCAATTCTATTGCTAGTTCGAATACATTGAAATTTGATGATGTTGTTGGTGTTATTTTGAGCAAGGAAAGCCATAGGAAAAGCTCAGGTGGAACATCCACATCAGGCAATGTTTTGAATGCAGAAAGCAGGGGCAGAACAAAGGAGAGAGGAAACAATTCTGGAAATCGTGGGAAGTCATGAGGAAAATCAAAGGACAAAAGGTCCCAATCTAGAGACAAGAGGGATTACTGGTACTGTGGTAAGCTGGGTCATTTGAAGAAAGATTGTTGGTCTCAAAAAAATAAAGGAGACAAAAAGGAAGGAAGTAAAGAGGAAAATATGGTAAAGTAATAAATCATTAGGGGATGCTTTGATTCTTTCCCTTGATAATGTTGATGATTCTTGGGTGTTAGATTCGGGGGCTTCATTTCATGCTACCCCCCATAGAAGTTATTTTCTTGATTATGTCCAAGGGGATTTTGGGCTGGTTTATTTAGGAGATAACGAACCCTATCAGATTGTTGGAAAGGAAAGAATCAAGATTAAGTTGCAGAATGAGAATCATTGGCTACTACGTGAGGTAAGGAATGTTCCAAAGTTAATAAAAAATTTAATTTCAGCAGGGCAACTAGATGATGGAGGTTGTGTTGTTACTTTAGTGATAAAAATTAGAGAGGTCACAAAGGGTGCCTTAGTGGTAGCAAAAAGGTGTGAAAGTGACACCTTATATCTTTATACAGGACATATTGTTCCTTCTACTTTAATTGTTACAGAAAAGAGTCAATCTTCAGGAACAATTGTTGCAGTTAAGCAGGTAGAAGATCATACAATTGTTGTGGACTTTGAATCAGCACTGTGGCATAATAGACTTGGGCATATGAGTGCTAAAAGGTAGCAAAATTACTTCATTCAAATGTTTTACTAGGTCTAAAATGTGTTAATATGAATTTTTGTGAAAGTTGTGTGTATGGAAAACAAAAGAGAGTTAGTTTTCTCAAGGATGGGAAGCAAAAGAAAGATGAGAAATTGGAGCTTGTGCATACGGATGTATAGGGACCAGCTCAGGTATCTTCTCTCGGTGGCTCTCTGTATTATGTTACATTCATTGATGATGCAACTAGAAAGGTATGGATTTATTTCCTTAGGCAGAAATATGATGTATTTGAAACTTTCAAAAAATGGAGAAGCTTGGTTGAGAATGAGGCGGGTAAAAGAGGATAAAATGTCTGGATCACGATAATGGTGAGTGAGTATTGCAGCAAAGAGTTTAGAAGATTGTTCCTCTAATGGTATTTGTAGAAATGGAAAATGGTTCCAAAGGACTCCTGAGGGAAAATGGAGTGGTGAGCACATAGAATAGAACAATAATGGAGTATTACTGAAACTATGAGAGATTGCATGTTGGGCTGCCTTTAAAAATGTGGGTAGAGACTGTAAACATTGTTGTTTATTTAATTAATAGAAGTCCCTCTAATCCTTTGGGTTGTGGTATTCTAGAGGAAGCATGGAAAGGTAAGAAGGTGAGTTATTCTTTTCTCAAAACCTTCGATTGTGAAGCATTTGCACATGTAGATTCTGAAAATAGAACCAAGCTTGATGCAAAATCAAATAAATGTGTATTTGTTGGATATGGAATTGATGAATTTGGTTATAGGCTTTAGGATTTTGAAAATTAGAAAATTGTGAGAAGCAGGGATGTCATATTCGATGAGAAAGTGTTGTACAAAAATCTGTTGCTACAACATGAGAAGAAAGAAAATGATTATTCAATGTTGGATGATATTCCAAACAATGATGTTTAAGTGGTTCCTCATGCTAGGCAACAACAACAACAACAAATACCACAAACTCCTGTTAGATGATCTTCAAGGATAAGTAGACCTCAAAAAAAATTCTCTCCCTCTTTGTATACTATTTTGTTAACTGATGTTGGTGAACCGGAATATTATGATGAAGCTATGCAGGTGGATACCAAGGTTCAGTGGGAGCATGGAATGAAAGAAGAAATGGATTCCTTGCTGAAAAACTAGACTTGGGAATTATGCAAGTTGCCTGCAGGTAAAAATGTTTTACCAAACAAATGGGTTTATAGGCTAAAAGAGGAGGATGGAGATAAGAAAAGATTTAAAGGAAGATTAGTTGTAAAGGGATTTGCACAAAAAAAGGTATTGATTTTGATGATATTTTTTCTCCAGTTGTTAAAATGACTTCTATTCGTATTGTTTAAAGTATTGTGGCTGCTGAAGATTTGCATTTAGAATAGCTTGATGTTAAAACAACCTTTCTCTATGGTGATTTTTAAGAGGAAATATATATGGACCAGCCACAAGGATTTGAGGTCAAAGGTAAGGAGAAACTAGTGTGCGAGATTGAAGAAAAGTTTATGGCTTGAAGCAAAGCACCTCAGCAATGGTACTTGAAATTTGATAGTTTTGCTTGCCAAACAAGGAGACTCGGTCGATTAATAATTTTATTATTGTGTTTATTTTAAGAGGTTGGATAATAACAGTTACATTATTTTATGTTTATATGTTGATGACATGCTTGTAGCTAGGTCTAACATGGATCACATAAATGAGTTAAAACAACAGTTAGCAAATTTTTTTGCTATGAAGGATTTGGGGGCAGCAAAACAAATCCTTGGTATGAAAATTCGTAGAGATAGGAAAAACAGAAATTTGTTTTTATCTCAGGCTAATTATGTTGAAAAGGTGTTGCAGAGATTTCATATGGAGAATGCAAAAGCTGTCAGCACACCTTTGCCTAGTCATGTCAAATTGCCTAAGGATATGTGTCCAAAGACACAAGAGGAGGAAGAAAAAATGTCCAAGGTACCCTATACTTCAGCTGTAGGCAGTTTGATGTATGCCATGGTATGCACAAGTCCGGATATTGCACATGCAATAGGAGTTGATACCATGAGTATTTGAGTCATCCTTAGGTCCAAGCATTGAAATGCAATAAAATGGATTCTCAAAATTACTTGAGAGGTACATCAATAAATGTTTATGTTTGGGGGCTCTAATCTTGGGATTTAAAGGCTATATTATTTCAGTTGGCGGGGGATATAGATACGGTAGAATTACCACGAGTTATGTTTTCTGATTGGTGGGACAACGGTGGATTTTGGATTTCGATTGCAAAAAGGTTGTTGTTTTATCCACCATAGAGGAAAAGAGTATGTTACCTTGAGGCGGCAAAGGGAGATGATATGGCTGCAACTTTTCATGGATGAGTTGGGAAAACAACAGGCTAGAAATTACTTGTTTACAAACAGTCAAAGTGTTATACATCTTGCAAAGAATTTTGCCTTGCATTCTAAAAAAACACATACAGTTGAGATATCATTTCATTCAATCGGTGTTGGAGGATGGACAGGTCAAGTTGGACAAGATACATACAGATGTCAATCCAACAGATATGTTTACGAAGGTGGTGACAAGGGAGAAGCTGAGCTCCTCTTCAGCTTCAGTTGGCCTTCAAGGTTGAACTCAAGTATAACAAAGCAGTAGGGTCCAAGGTACTTATTTCCAGTGGGAGCTGTAATTGCAGCAGTGTCATCCAGGATCAATCTCCAAGTGGGAGATTGTGTTGTTGTGGAGCCTGATCAGTCTCCAATTGGGAGATTGTTGGTATGTGGTGACTAATCATGTTGTACTATATAGCCCATGGTATACTGTACACCTTGGCATGTATCCTTGCCGGGGTCTGAGGCCGGGCCCGGCCCTGGGCGGGGTTTGGGGGCGGCAGTCCCCAAAAAGTGGGGGTTCGAGGGTGGTAGCCCCCATCATCATTGAAAAAGGGAAAAATCAACGAAAAAAAAAAATCCAATTTTGTAGAACCCAAAATCTGGAAGATTCTAAGCTTGTTAAAAAGGGGGTTCAGATGGGTATTACAGTATGATGAAAAACACAATTATTTGCAAGATTGTAATAAGTTTTGCACTGGATAATAAAAGTATTGGATGACTCCGGTTTGGTGGATGTAGCCCAGATTGGGTGAACCACGTTAAATTTTTGTGTTATGATTTATTCTGTGTGTGTTTTAGTTTCTCTGTTTATTAATTAAATCTGCATTTAATTGTTAGATATCTACCTTTCTAACCCTAACAGATAGGTGTGTATGCTAGTTGGTCTGCGATCACTTATCCCTTGATTTCCTTGTGCTCCATGTACTCTATGTTGAATTTGTTGGAAATAGGATGCCATTTAATTGCAAATCCTAAACATTAATTATTTCATGTATCTCCTAGATTCTTGGAATGTGTTCAACAACACTAAGATTAGGATGAGATTAATATTTGGATGAAATAGATTATGAAATTGACATTTGTATTTATTCCTAAATAATAGGAGCATGTGGGTGCACATATGGTAAGGTGAAACTCACCTTGTGTCCAGTTAACTATACAAAGTAACAGTTAACACTTTTGAATGCATGTAAAGATCCTAGGAGTTAGGATTTGATGTTTGCATGCTTGAAGTTCAATTAAGTTCAGTTAAGTTAAGTTCAGATCAGTTCAGTTCAGTTCAGTTCGGTTCAGTTCAGTTTAGTTATCTTCAGTTGCATGCAAGTGCATGTTGCATGCATGTTAGTTATTTTGAGTTGCATGTAGTTAGCTTCAGTTAACTTGGAATGCATGGCTAATAACATTGATTTGTATGACAGATAACAGGGACTACCTCCAGTTAACAAGGGATGACCATTCTTTAGGAATGGTGTTGAGTAAATGTTTCAGTTAACAATAAAGCACTTGAAGCCAACTTGGGTGCCCAAGATGCTTTATTGGAATTAACTCCAATGCATGATAAGATATTTCTAATGGCTTAGTTAAGTAGCTTTAATTGTGGGTGCCATCTTTAAGGAATAGCTTTGGAATTATCATTGAAGTGAAGGAGAAGTTGTAGCTTCAGTTTGGGACACCCAAATGCATGATGCACATGTTGTAAGCTTTAGTCTTCATTGAAGAACTCTACTTGAAGTAATATGGCATACCTTTTCAAGGGCTTGAGCTTATGCATTATAATTATCACCATTTGATTATTACAAGGTTGCATATTGTCTCTATATCTCATTCAAGTTGAATAGAGTTTTCAGATTGTTATTGGAGGTGTGAAGAAGATTGGTAAAGACAGAAGAAGCATTCTCAAGCAAGAATTGGAGCTATTGTAATTCAGAGTTTGAATAATAGAATAATTCTTGGTGGAGTTTTTTCCCGAAAGGGTTTCTCCATGGTATATCTTGTGTGATCCTTCTATTATCCTGTCTAGTTCTTCTAAATAACTCTCTCTACATTCTACAACAGTAAAATGGATTAATCAAGATAATCATCCACAAAGAATATATCAGAGCTGAGGTTGGGTAGAGTATTGAGACGCCTTTCTCTTAAAGATTGGAGGTTTTTTAGCTTAGTGGGAGCTCTTATTATTTTTGTTATTTGCTGATTTTGGAATTAAGTTTTGTTATAATGAATTCAAGGTTAGAGATTGAAAGGTTTAATGGTTCTAACTATGAAATGTGGAAATTAAAAATGGAAGATCTTCTTGAAGAAAGAGATCAGTGGTTAGCGGTTAATAATGAGACAAAGACACCTACAACTATTTCAGATGAAGATTGGGCTAAGTTAGATAAGAAGGCAAGAGGAACAATAAGGTTATGTCTTGCTGATGCTGTTCTTTTGAATGTTTCAATGGAAACTAGTGCATATAAATTATGGAAAAGAATAGGGGATATTTATCAAACTAAGAGTCTCACCAATAAGTTGTATCTGAAAAGGCAATTATATTCATTGAAAATGAAAGATGGTGATTCGGTTCCACAACATTTGAATGCTTTCAATTTAATTCTCAGTCAGTTAGCATCTGTAGATGTAAAGCTAGAGGATGAGGATAAGTACATTTTATTACTTTGTTCGTTACCAAATTCTTGGGAAAATCTAATTGTTGCAATTAGTGGTAATGGTGCAGATCCAAAGATGGACAACATTATTCCTACTCTCCTGTCAGAGGAGATGAGGAGGAAGTCTAAGGAGGAAATCCAAGATGCCTTGTTTGTAAAAGGTAGGTCTAAGAAAAAGGAGCCTAAGGGAAACAAGGAAGGGAAGGGTAAGTCAAGGACGGCGAAGTAAAAGTGTTGGAACCGGTGGGGAAACCGGTGATATGTGAAGAAGGATCAGAAGAACAAGAAAGAGAGTTGTGGATTCTTCTCTAATGAGGAGTCCTCTGATAATAAGAATGATGCATCAAGTTATTTCAAATGAATATTGTTTGTGATAACTCTTTGCTTCATGTTTCGTGAGTAATCTTCAGAGAGAGGATGGTAGTCACAATGCCATGTGTGACTCGGTATCACGGTTCAGTGGGAGTTGTTGGCAGTGACTTGGATGCATCATTGGTAAGGTTATCTCCATGTGGTTGGAGATATGGTTTCTTGGTTTAGAGTATATTTGTTATGGATGTCATGGTTTACTCTTGATATGCATTTAGAGTTTGGCATATTTACATGGTTCTCTTGAGACTAAGATGTATAATTATGTTATGATGCATGTGATCTCCTAAGAGGAGATGGCTAGATCATGGATGTCATGTTTATGATTCTTGATTCATGATTGGAGTTTTGACAATGATCTTGTGTAGTTCTCTTAAGTTTTGGGTACATTAATCATTTGCTTGATTACTTCATGAAAGTGTTGTGTTGCATTTGGAGTTTGGCATGGATTGGTTGGTTACAGGTCCTCATGGATACTTGGAGAAATAGGTGAGGCTGGAATTCTCTTGTGGTAAGAGACATTTGTTGGAATGGTTACTTGTAAGAAAAGTTTTTCAACAGAAAAGACCGAGGAGTCTACACCTTGGTTAAATGTGAATTCAACACAATCGGTGGTTTAGCATGCCTCTAAAGTGGTGGTTTGCTACAAGAGGTTGAAAGGTAATGGTTTGGCTCGAGCAATGGGAAGGTATTAATTGGAGAAAGCACACACTTTAATTAATGTTCTGCATTATCTTATAAACCATACATATAAAGTTCTCGTTTTAATTCATTTGCTTCGAAGTTTGCTGATTATGCGGTGCTGTACTTGAAGAAGCATGGATCGATTAGTCAAGCAAGAAGGCCATCGGGCTTTTGAGACTTGTAATTTGTTTTATTATTCCTGTTTAGAATAATTGCAATGTATAATGTCAAGTGGGAGAATGTTGGAAATAGGATGCCATTTAATTGCAAATCCTAAACATTAATTATTTCATGTATCTCCTAGATTCTTGGAATGTGTTCAACAACACTAAGATTAGAATGAGATTAATATTTGGATGAAATAAATCATAAAATTGACATTTGTATTTATTCCTAAATAATAGGAGCATGTGGGTGCACACATGGTAAGGTGAAACTCACCTTGTGTCCAGTTAACTATACGGAGTAACATTTAACACTTCTGAATGCATGTAAAGATCCTGGGGGTTAGGATTTGATGTTTGCATGCTTGAAGTTCAGTTAAGACTGCCAAGTCTCAGCTCGCACGGGCTTTAGTTCGCCTCGCCTTCCGGCCTGTAATCAGCTTAGTTTCTAGTTCACTTAGTTCAGCTTTAGTTCTGCTTTAGTTCAGTTTAGTTTAGTTCAGTTTAGTTCAGTTCGGTTCAGTTCAGTTCAGTTATCTTCAGTTGCATGCATGTTAGTTATTTTGAGTTGCATGTAGTTAGCTTCAATTAACTTGGAATGCATGGCTAATAACATTGAGTTGTATGACAGATAACAGGGACTACCTCCAGTTAACAAGGGATGACCATTATTTGGGAATGGTGTTGAGTAAATGTTTCAGTTAACAATAAAGCACTTGAAGCCAACTTGGGTGCCCAAGATGCTTTATTGGAATTAACTCCAATGCATGATAAGATATTTCTGAAGGCTCAGTTAAGTAGCTTTAATTGTGGGCGCCATCTTTGAGGAATAGCTTTGGAATTATCACCGAAGTGAAGGAGAAGTTGTAGCTTCAGTTTGGGACACCCAAATGCATGATGCACATGCTGTAAGCTTTAGTCTTCACTGAAGAACTCTACTTGAAGGAATATGGCGTACCTTTTCAAGGGCTTGAGCTTATGCATTGTAATTATCACCATTTTGAGATTACAAGGTTGCATATTGTCTATATATCTCATTCAAGTTGAATAGAGTTTGAGATTGGTTATTGCAGGTGTGAAGAAGATTGGTAAAGATAGAAGAAGCATTCTCAAGCAAGAATTGGAGCTATTGTAATTCATAGTTTGAATAATAGAATAATTCTTGGTGGAGTTTTTTCCCGAAAGGGTTTCTCCACGGTATATCTTGTGTGAAACTTATATTATCCTGTCTAGTTCTTCTAAATAATTCTCTCTACATTCTACAATAGTATTTTGGATTAATCAAGATAATCATCCACAAATAATTTATGTAACAAAGAAAAGACTTACTTAGAACAACAATTTTGAAGTTTTATAGAGTATTAAGCTAAGAAAACACCTCATTTTTCAACATTTGGTATCAGAGCAAATAATGTTGAAAAATGAGGTATTTTAAATTAATGTAGAAGGGATGGTACACATTTATTAAGAATGTCACATCCCTGTCAGCTACCTCCACATGAAGGAAGAAAAGAGACTGTTAGAAATTAATGTTGAAAAATAATTCTAAAAAAATTAAGAGAATTAATAGTCTGTAAAAATTAATAATTTAATTTTTATAATTAATAATTAATAATTTAATTTAATTAATAATTAAATTAAATTATTAAATTAAAAATTAAAAATTTATAATAATTTATTAACAATAATTAATAATTAGATGTTAATAATTTAGATGTTAATATTTAATTTTTTAAATTAAAAATTAATAATTTATCCATTCCTCATTAATTTATTAACACCTCATTTATTGATGTGTTTTCTTCCCTATGCCATTCCTCATTAATTTCTAATATTCTTCCTTTTTTTAAAAATAAAATAAAATTTGTAAACAAATAATGTAGAAGGGATGGTACACATTTATTAAGAATGTCACATCCCCGTTAGCTACCTCCACATGAAGGAAGAAAAGAGACTGTTAGAAATTAATGTTGAAAAATAATTCTGTAAAAATTAAGAGAATTAATAGTCTGTAAAAATTAATAATTTAATTTTTATAATTAATAATTAATAATTTAATTTAATTAATAATTAAATTAAATTAAATTAAATTATTAAATTAAAAATTAATAATTTATAATAATTTATTAACAATAATTAATAATTAGATGTTAATAATCTAGATGTTAATATTTAATTTTTTAAATTAAAAATTAATAATTTATCCATTCCTCATTAATTTATTAACACCTCATTTATTGATGTGTTTTCTTCCCTATGCCATTCCTCATTAATTTCTAACATTCTTTCTTCTTCTTTTTTTCTTTTTTTTCTTTTTTAACAAATAATGTAGAAGCGATGGTACACATTTATTAAGAATGTCACATCCCCGTCAGCTACCTCCACATGAAGGAAGAAAAGAGACTGTTAGAAATTAATGAGGAATGGCATAGGGAATGGTAGAAGGGATGGTACACATTTATTAAGAATTCCTTCTCCTAATTGCAATAATATTGAAAAATGAGGTGTTTTCTTAGCTTAATACTCTGTAAAACTTCAAAATTGTTGTTCTAAGTAAGTCTTTTCTTCGTTACATAAATTCTTTGTGGATGATTAATCAAGATAATCATCCACAAAGAATTTATGTAATAAAGAAAAGACTTACTTAGAACAACAATTTTGAAGTTTTACAGAGTATTAAGCTAAGAAAACACCTCATTTTTCAACATTTGGTATCAGAGCTGAGGTTGGGTAGAGTATTGGGACGCCTTTCTCTTAAAAGATTGGAGGTTTTTTAGCTTAGTGGGAGCTCATATTATTTTTGTTATTTGCTGATTTTGGAATTAAGTTTTGTTACAATGAATTCAAGGTTAGAGATTGAAAGGTTCAATGGTTCTAACTATGAAATGTGGAAATTAAAACTGGAAGATCTTCTTGAAGAAAGAGATCAGTGGTTAGCGGTTAATAATGAGACAAAGACACCTACAACTATTTCAGATGAAGATTGGGCTAAGTTAGATAAAAAGGCAAGAGGAACAATAAGGTTATGTCTTGCCGATGTTGTTCTTTTGAATGTTTCAATGGAAACTAGTGCATATAGATTATGGAAAAGAATAGGGGATATTTATCAAACTAAGAGTCTCACCAATAAGTTGTATCTGAAAAGGCAATTATATTCATTGAAAATGAAAGATGGTGATTCAGTAGCACAACATTTAAATGCTTTCAATTTAATTCTCAATCAGTTAGCATTTGTAGATGTAAAGCTTGAGGATGAGGATAAGTGCATTTTATTACTTTGTTCATTACCAAATTCTTGGGAAAATCTAATTGTTGCAATTAGTGGTAATGGTGCAGATCCAAAGATGGACAACATTATTCCTACTCTCCTATCAGAGGAGATGAGGAGGAAGTCTAAGGAGGAAATCCAAGATGCCTTGTTTGTAAAAGGTAGGCCTAAGAAAAAGGAGCCTAAGGGAAACAAGGAAGGGAAGGGTAAGTCAGAAGGACGAAGTAAGGTAAAGTGTTGGAACTGTGGGAAACCAAGACATGTGAAGAAGGATTGTAAGAACAAGAAAGAGAGTTCTGATTCTTCTACAGAGGAGTCCTCAGATAATAGTAATGATGCATTGGTTATTTCAGCTAATATTGTTTGTGATAACTCTTTGCTTCATGTTTCAGAGTAATCTTCGTAGAGAGGATGGTAGTCACGATGCCATGTGTGACTCGGTATCATGGTTCAAGTGGGAGTTATTGGCAGTGACTTGGATGCATCATTGGTAAGGTTATCTTCATGTGATTGGGGATATGGTTCGTTCTTGGTTTAGAGTGGTTGCTATTATGTCATGGTTTAACTCTTGACTCTAGATTAGAGTTTTGGCATATTACATGGTTCTCTTGAGACTAGGATGTATAAGTATGTTATGATGCATGTGATCTCCTAAGAGGAGATGGTTAGATCATGGATGTCATGTTTAGTTCCTGATTCATGATTGGAGCTTTGACAATGATCTTGTGTAGTTCTCTTAAGTTTTGGGTACATTAATCATTTGCTTGATTACTTCATGAAAGTGTTGTTCTGCATTTGGAGTTTGGCATGGATTGGTTGGTTACAGGTCCTCATGGATACTTGGAGAAATAGGTGCGGCTGGAATTCTCTTGTGGTAAGAGACATTTGTTGGAATGGTTACTTGTAAGAAAAGTTTTTCAACAAAAAAGACCGAGGAGTCTACACCTTGGTTGAATGTGAATTCAACACACTTGGTGGTTTAGCATGCCTCTAAAGAGGTGGTTTGGTTATAGAGGTTTGGAAAAGGTATTGGTTTGGTTGATAATGGGAAGGTATTAATTGAGAAAGTTAACACTTTAATTAATGTTACAGATTATCTTATTAAACCATACAGATAAGTTCTCTTGGTTTTAATCATTTGCTTGGAAGCTTCATGATTATGCAGGTTGCATTTGAAGTTAGCATGGATTGATTAGTTGGTGCAAGAAGGCCATTGGCCTTGAGACTTGTACTTGTTTTATTATTCCTTGTTTAGAATAATTGCAATGTATAATGTCAAGTGGGAGAATGTTGGAAATAGGTTGCCATTAAATTGCAAATCCTAAACATTAATTATTTCATGTATCTCCTTGATTCTTGGAATGTGTTCAACAACACTAAGATTAAGTTGAGATTAATATTTGATGAAATAATCACGAATATTGACATTTGTAATTAATTCTAAATGTAAGAAGCATGTGAGGGCGTCCATATTGAGTTCCTAAATAATAGGGACACATGGGACACTCACATGGTAAGGTGAAACTCACCTTGTGTTCAGTTAACTATACAAACAGGGTAACACTTCAGATGCATGTAAAGATCCTAGGAGTTAGGATTTGATGTTTGCATGCTTGAAGTTAAGGTTAAGTTAAGTTAAGTTTAGTTCATATCAATTCACCACAGTTCAAATTCAGAATCAGTTTAGTTTAGTTTAGTTTAGTTTAGTTCAGTTCAGTTGGTTCAGTTTAGTTCAGTTATCTTAGTTGCATGCAAGTGCATGTTGCATGCATGTTAGTTATTTTGAGTTGCATGTAGTTAGCTTCAGTTAACTTGTAATGCATGGCTAAATAACATTGAGTTGTATGACAGATAACAGGGACTACCTCCAGTTAACAAGGGATGACCATTCTTTGGGAATGGTGTTGAGTAAATGTTTCAGTTAACTATAAAGCACTTGAAGCCAACTTGGGTGCCCAAGATGCTTTATTGGAATTAACTCCAATGCATGATAAGATATTTTTGAAGGCTCAGTTAAGTAGCTTTACTTAAGGGCGCCATCTTTGAGGAATAGCTTTGGAATTATTACCGAAGTGAAGGAGAAGTTGCAGCTTCAATTTGGGACATCCAAATGCATGATGCACATGTTGTAAGCTTTAGTCTTCATTGTATAACTCTACTTGAAGGAATATGGCATACCTTTTCAAGGGCTTGAGCTTATGCATTGTAATTATCACCATTTGGAGATTACAAGGTTGCATATTGTCTCTATATCTCATTCAAGTTGAAGAGAGTTTTCAAAATTGTTATTGCAAGTGTGAAGAAGATTGGTAAAGATAGAAGAAGCATTCTCAAGCAAGAATTGGAGCTATTGTAATTCAGAGTTTGAATAATAGAATAATGACCTGCAATAACCAATCTAAAACTCTATTCAACTTGAATGAGATTGGTAAAGATAGAAGAAGCATTCTCAAGCAAGAATTGGAGCTATTGTAATTCAGAGTTTGAATAATAGAATAATTCTTGGTGGAGTTTTTTCCCGAAAGGGTTTCTCCACGGTATATCTTGTGTGAAACTTCTATTATCCTGTCTAGTTCTTCTAAATAATTCTCTCTACATTCTACAACAGTAAAATGCATTAATCAAGATAATCATCCACAAAGAATTTATGTAACAAAGAAAAGACTTACTTAGAACAACAATTTTGAAGTTTTACAGAGTATTAAGCTAAGAAAACACCTCATTGTTCAACATTTGGTATTAGAGTTGAGGTTGGGTAGAGTATTGGGATGCCTTTCTCTTAAAAGATTGGAGGTTTTTTAGCTTAGTGGGAGCTCTTATTATTTTTGTTATTTGCTGATTTTGGAATTAAGTTTTGTTATAATGAATTCAAGGTTAGAGATTGAAAGGTTCAATGGTTCTAACTATGAAATGTGGAAATTAAAAATGGAAGATCTTCTTGAAGAAAGAGATCAGTGGTTAGCGGTTAATAATGAGACAAAGACACCTACAACTATTTCAGATGAAGATTGGGCTAAGTTAGATAAGAAGGCAAGAGGAACAATAAGGTTATGTCTTGCTGATGCTGTTCTTTTAAATGTTTCAATGGAAACCAGTGCATATAAATTATGGAAAAGAATAGGGGATATTTATCAAACTAAGAGTCTCACCAATAAGTTGTATCTGAAAAGGCAATTATATTCATTGAAAATGAAAGATGGTGATTCAGTTGCACAACATTTGAATGCTTTCAATTTAATTCTCAGTCAGTTAGCATCTGTAGATGTAAAGCTAGAGGATGAGGATAAGTGCATTTTATTACTTTGTTCGTTACCAAATTCTTGGGAAAATCTAATTGTTGCAATTAGTGGTAATGGTGCAAATCAAAGATGGACAACATTATTCCTACTCTCTGTCGGAGAGGAGATGAGGAGGAAGTCTAAGGAAATCCAAGATGCCTTGTTTGTAAAAAGGTAGGCCTAAGAAAAAGGAGCCTAAGGAAACAAAGGAAGGGAAGGGTAAGTCGGAAAAGGACAGTAAAGGTAAAGTGTTAGGCTGTGGAAACGGGACATGTGAAGAAGGATTGTAAGAACAAGAAAGAGAGTTTGATTCTTCTACAGAGGAGTCCTCAGATAATAGTAATGATGCATTGGTTATTTCAGCTAATATTGTTTGTGATAACTCTTTGCTTCATGTTTCAGAGTAATCTTCGTAGAGAGGATGGTAGTCACGATGCCATGTGTGACTCGGTATCACGGTTCAGTGGGAGTTGTTGGCAGTGACTTGGATGCATCATTGGTAAGGTTATCTCCATGTGGTTGGAGATATGGTTTCTTGGTTTAGAGTATATTTGTTATGGATGTCATGGTTTACTCTTGATACTAGTTTAGAGTTTGGCATATTTACATGGTTCTCTTGAGACTAAGATGTATAAGTATGTTATGATGCATGTGATCTCCTAAGAGGAGATGGTTAGATCATGGATGTCATGTTTATGATTCTTGATTCATGATTGGAGTTTTGACAATGATCTTGTGTAGTTCTCTTAAGTTTTGGGTACATTAATCATTTGCTTGTCTACTTCATGAAAGTGTTGTGTTGCATTTGGAGTTTGGCATGGATTGGTTGGTTACAGGTCCTCATGGATACTTGGAGAAATAGGTGAGGCTGGAATTCTCTTGTGGTAAGAGATATTTGTTGGAATGGTTACTTGTGAGAAAAATTTTTCAACAGAAAAGACCAAGGAGTCTACACCTTGGTTGAATGTGAATTCAACACACTCGGTGGTTTAGCATGCCTCTAAAGAAGATTGGTTATTGCAGGTGTGAAGAAGATTGGTAAAGACAGAAGAAGCATTCTCAAGCAAGAATTGGAGCTATTGTAATTCAGAGTTTGAATAATAGAATAATTCTTGGTGGAGTTTTTTCTCGAAAGGGTTTCTCCACGGTATATCTTGTGTGAAACTTCTATTATCCTGTCTAGTTCTTCTAAATAATTCTCTCTACATTCTACAACAGTAAAATGGATTAATCAAGATAATCATCCACAAAGAATTTATGTAACAAAGAAAAGACTTACTTAGAACAGCAATTTTGAAGTTTTACAGAGTATTAAGCTAAGAAAACACCTCATTGTTCAACATCTAATAATATTATAAATATTATCATAAATATCATAAATATTATTATAAATATTATCATAAATATTATCAACAACATCTAATATTATTATAAATATTATCATAAATATCTTATCATGCATAAATTAATTATTATTAATTTAATTAATTCTAATTAAATTATTACAGACTATGCCATTCCTCATTAATTATAAATTAATGAGGAATGGCATAGGGAAGAATGTCACATCCATGTCAGCTACCTCCACATGAAGGAAGAAAACATTTGACATTAATTATTAACATTAAATTATCAGCAATATTAAATTTTTACAGACTATTAAGCTAAGAAAACACCTCATTTTTCAACATTTTTCAATATTTTGACATTCTTCCCTATGCCATTCCTCATTAATTTCTAACAGTCTCTTTTCTAAGAATTATTAATAAATTAATTTATTAACAATTAAATTAAATTATTAATTATTAACATCTCTTTTCTTCATTTTTAAATTAAAAATTAAAAATTTATTGATTATTAACATCTAATTAATAATAATTTATTGATTATTAACATCTAATTAATAATTATTATTAATAATTAATAATTATTAATAATTATTAACACCTATAATTATTAATAATTAATAATTATAGGTGTTAATAATTCTAAAAATAATTCTAAATAATTCTAAAAAATTATTAATAATTAATTATCAGCAATATTAAATTATTACAGACTATTAAGCTAATAATAAAAAAAATTTATCAGGAATGGCATAAATTAATGAGAAATGGCATAGGGAAGAATGTCACATCCCTATTAATGAGGAATGGCATAGGGAAAAATATAATTAATTAATTAATATTTATGCCATTCTATTAATTATTAATTATTAATAATGCATGATAAGATATTTCTGAAGGCTCAGTTAAGTAGCTTTACTTAAGGGCACCATCTTTGAGGAATAGCTTTGGAATTATCACCGAAGTGAAGGAGAAGTTGTAGCTTCAATTTGGGACATCCAAATGCATGATGCACATGTTGTAAGCTTTAGTCTTCACTGTATAACTCTACTTGAAGGAATATGGCGTACCTTTTCAGGGGCTTGAGCTTATGCATTGTAATTATCACCATTTGGAGATTACAAGGTTGCATATTGTCTCTATATCTCATTCAAGTTGAAGAGAGTTTTCAAAATTGTTATTGCAGGTGTGAAGAAGATTGGTAAAGACAGAAGAAGCATTCTCAAGCAAGAATTGGAGCTATTGTAATTCAAAGTTTGAATAATAGAATAATTCTTGGTGGAGTTTTTTCCCGAAAGGGTTTCTCCACGGTATATCTTGTGTGATCCTTCTATTATCCTGTCTAGTTCTTCTAAATAATTCTCTCTACATTCTACAAGAGTAAAATGGATTAATCAATATAATCACCCACAAATAATATATGTAACAAAGAAAAGACTTACTTAGATCAGCAATATTAAATTTTTACAGACTATTAAGCTAAGAAAACACCTCATTTTTCAACATTTGGTATCAAAAATGAAGAAAAGAGATGTTAATAATTAATGAGGTGATTAATTATTAACATCTAATTAATAATTAATTATTAACATCTAATTAATTATTAATTATTAAATTAACATCTAATTTAATGTTAATTAGATGTTAATTTAATAATTAAAAATTAAAAATTTAATTATTAACATCTAATTAATAATTATTAATTAGATGTTAATAATCAATAAATTATTAATTTTTAATTTAAAAATGAAGAAAAGAGATGTTAATAATTAATAATTTAATTTAATTGTTAATAAATTAATTTATTAATAATTCTTAGAAAAGAGACTGTTAGAAATTAATGAGGAATGGCATAGGGAAGAATGTCACATCCCCGTCAGCTACCTCCACATGAAGGAAGAAAAGAGACTGTTAGAAATTAATGAGGAATGGCATAGGGAATGGTAGAAGGGATGGTACACATTTATTAAGGAATGGAATTCCTTCCCTCAACCATTCATTATGGTAGGTCATGTGGAAAAAAAGAAGGCATTTTTGGTAGCCTTTAAACCCACAACGTAAAAAAAACTACAAATACACTTCATTTTGGGGGAGAAAAAAATGTGAAGGAGAGGAAAAGAATCAGGTGGGGGAAAAGGCATGTAGAGGGGAGAAAATAAATTCATTGAAAAATCCTGAGCAACATTCAAGCTTTGTTTGGAAGGGAAGGAAATTACATAGGAAGAGTATAGGGAAAAGTAAGGCTTTAGAAACTTTCAAGAAAAAGTAATTGGCGGATGTAAAGGAGAAAAAAATAGAGCTAGACATTCATCGCCCACATCGATCCTACTTATACCGCCATGAGAGTTTGGAACAAGGTACAAATATCCAATAAATGATAGAGGGATTTCTGACATAGGCAAAGGGAAAGAGTTGATTGGAACATTTTCAGCGATGGAGGAGCCATTGTTTCTATTAAAAGCTTTTAAAGAGCGATGCTTTCACTTTTGGATTCCATGGGAGCAGAGGTAGGAAACTATATGTTGATGGAGGTCATTTTAGGCGCGACTACCAAGAGCAGGGATCTATGACAATGGGTTCGTTGAAGACAACTCAAAATTGTGGGTTCACAACACTAGGATCCGGTGCCACCAGGTAATATGCTAAATCCATGTTGTTGTTATGGGCTATCTGAAATCAGAAGTTCAAATACATGGGTTCCTTTATTCTAGCTCAACCTTAGTTTCTAAGAATTTTGTACAAAAACACTATGAAGAAAGGGTTTCCTGGACTTTCTAATTCCTTGAAATGAAACTAAACATTTATTTGTGTCTCACTATAAATCGAATGAAAGGTCAATGTTCCTATAAGTTTGATATGTATAATAGAGACAAATTCTCAGGATGCTTCGAATTCTAGTTAACACAACACACTAAGAAAGAGAAACTAAAGAGTTAGGTAGAGAATCTCATTAGCGATAATACGTTAGTGGTTGGTATGAGAATTATAGAACCATAAGTCCCAATTGGATGGATGCAATTCTAGCAATGTTAGTAGCTATTTGTATGAAATTGGGCATAGGTTATATGAGTAGGATTAGTTAAAATGACTTCTAAGTAAAGTCATAGTCATCATAAAATAATGAGACATTGATATGTCAAGATTGATTTAAAGATATATTGGAGACTAAAATAGTATATCTACATTATACACCATGGTTGTGATTCGAGGGTATTGCTCAAGTTTATTTTAGGTTTCCTATTATTAATGTATAAATGAGGAAAGTGATTGAATGATCATGTATCATTGAAGAACTCTAAATCAGGTTTGAACTTTAAACTCGTGTTTGTAATTTTATTAAGGTATCAATTCTATTAGTAAATTGGATATAGCCTAGTAATGGTAAATGTTGCAAGGTGGAATGATATCGATATAACTGAAGGATATAATTTAGGTTAATAAAGAGTTGATAACTTATCTTGGACCATTTGAAACTTACCTACAAGATTACAATTATTAAAGGCATACCAAGCTCATGTAATTAACATGTTTATTAGCTAATGGCTAAGAAAAGTGTATTAGATCTTAACCTATATTGTGAAACTAGAAGGTGTCATATTGTGAAGAGCTCTTAGTAGGCTTGGAAATAATTGAAATATTATTTAGGATTATGATGCCATTATTTTAGAAAGATTATCAAGGGAAAAGAGTCCTAGACCAAATCTTTAGCTAAAAGGATAACCTTATAATATGAACAACAAATTATATATAATTAATATGAGCCTTGACACTTGGTTGCATAATATTGTAAGGGTGATTTGGTTTAGTGGCACTACGACCATACTCTACCAACATATCCTTATCATTGAAACTCAATACCTTTGATAATCCATTGATAGCATGGTAAATGCCTTATATGATTGTATGATGTCAATCAATCTCTTAGATATGAAAACCTCGATATTGAAATTATTATTATACCTATAATGAATTGCTATATAAATTGTATACCGATTGGAAGGTAAGTATCGTTTAATTTAACAAGGTAGTTGAGGTCAAGTTTTGAGATAAATCATGTGTAACATCTCTTGATACCTTACTAATGACCATTAAGGTCAAGTTTAGACTGAACGTCAAGTATAAATAAACTATCTAGTCTATTAAATTATAGACTATCATAAGAGTGTGGTGTTGCACCATAAGGTAAAGGAATTTAGAAGATCAAGAATATTATCAATAATATTATTAAGGGGATTATATTTTCATATAATTGTCTAAGGGACACAATGTTGCTAACTTTATTAAGTAGGATTTAAGAAATGATCATGACTTAAAACAAGTTTATAAATACTATTAGATGTCCTTCAAAAGAGATCTATTGACCCCTTGAGTACAAGAACCTCAATATCAAATCTAATTCATAAATTTCAAATGGAAGTGCTTTCCTATGGGTTTGTGTGAACCAAGGTAAATTGGTATTAAGTAATAAGCCTAGTCAAGGTAGGTCAATGAGATGAAAATATAAGAGTTGAGATGTTCAAACAAGATTATAAATTATAAACTGGAGGGAGTTTGATCCAAGACCTCGATATACTTAAGGTGGAGTGAATCCTTGGGTTATGGGAACCTATGAGTAGGTATCCTTGAGAGACCATGTGAGGAGAACTATGTGTGACTTTGACCCGTTTGGAAGTGGGAATGTAGGCAGTCCTTGGGCGAAGGATGCCTCTACAACCTCAAGTCCGTAGGGGGAGGGTTTAGGGGGGTAACTCCAACAGTTGGGGTTGTTCCTAATTGGGTTGACCTTCTCCCTTTAGTAGCCTTCAGTTGAGGCCGAATGGGTATGAACAAGTTAAGGGAATCTCATATTGTGTATTTAATACATAATATGCTTATATATAATAAGTGACGATTGACTACTTTATAATGGGTATTTGATTATACGTATATGATGGGTAAAGTCCATCTCGTGTTGGTTCCATGTATCTCTTATGTGTTTGTGTAATTCCATATCTATGTGTTTATGTATAGGCCTGTGTATCTAGGGATTGAAATTGTGATTCATGTTGTGTATGACCTGCCCAAGAGTGAACCTCTGGGATATCTGAGCAGTGACAGACAATCATTGGACCATGCCAATGACCAATTTTGGGCTACTGCTAGGGATTAGTCAGAATTCACTTGGTTTATGGAGGTGAAGGTAGCAGGCTACCCTAGTTATGATATGGCCATAGCAGTTGCATGGGTAGGGACCCATCTGTGCGGGTAACAATAATTCAGGGCTAACCGCATATTGAGAGGGTTCACTGGTTGTCACTGGTAAGCACGAAAGTGACCAATGCCAAGTGTTACCCAATATTGCGAAGAAGATAGCTAACAATATCACTAAGGTCACAAGGTGGTATATGTTGGGAGCTAGTTCTTCCTAGGTGGACAGACTTTTCGCCGGTGGCCTATAGGCGATTGAAGTCGAAATCCACCAGGTTTGGTAGGTTCACTACTTGGGGAAACCCTTGGGATGGTGGACAGACCCGTGGCGTAGTATGGGATGCACCAAATCCCCTCCCAGTTGTCAAACTATATACTTAGCCTTGTGGGGTTGAGGACGGACTCATAGTATAGTATGGGATGCACCGAATCCTTTTCCCATTTGTCCAATGGTGCAGAAGACCAGTGGAAATGATAGGACCCACGGTGTAGTGCGCAATGCACCAATATTTTTTCTATCTGGGATGCATTATGAACATGTGTTCGCCATTGCAATGTGTAAGCTTGTCTTTGTGTATGTGATGTATGTTGGAGCTCGTCACTATGTATTTGTGATGGATGTTGGAGCTCGTCACTATGTATGTGATATAGGTTGGAGCTTGTCACTGTGTATTTGTGATGTATGCTGGAGCCAACCACTAGTGTTTTGTGATATGCATATGAGCCAGAAACTATTATACTTGTGATGTACATATGAGCTGATCACCATTGTACTTGTGAGCTATGTATGATCCAGTCATTGTTGCACTTGTGGTCTATGTATGATCCAGTTGTAGTTGCACTTGTGATCTATGTATGGTCCAGTCACTATTGTACTTATTTTGTGTATGAGCTAATTAGCTTGTGTATACAAGGGTATGCTCATGATAGCCATTGTGTATAATCTTTGAGATTATGGTATGAATGATCTCTTGTGGATATTGTGAATGTTTGTACACTAACGTTTGGTAATGATTGTATGGACCCAACACTTGATGGCAAGAATATTATCATTATATTATAATTGACTATGTTGATAGCTTACATGTGCTAAATTAATAGTTCTAGGTTAAATGTGAGATAATAGATCTAATACAAGAAGTGAGATTGAACTCCCTCTGTCATTATGGGGCGAACTACAATGCCTCTGATTCCCACGAGGCAATACATAGGCAGGGTCATCATGAACCCTTGAGGATTAGGTCGTAGGTCTAGGAAAGACCTTAACCTTGTGACTGTATCACTTTTTTGTGCAAGCATATATTTGGCAAGAATGAGTTGATGCCACCATGGCGAATACAGAGCTATTTAAATTAACACTCTAATTTACATGGAATATGATTGGATGGTTAAATTGGTAGTTGTGCTTTGTTTATAAAAAAATAAAAAAATGTTGTGCCCGAGATGGGGATTTTACAAAATTGGATTGAGAGACCTAATAAAACAAAATTTAAGGCATTAGGAGAAAAATTGATTTGGAGGATGTATATGAGCAATAAAGAGAAGTGGGCCAAGATATTACAAAACAAATATATGAACATTGATGTGCCCAAAGGTTCAAGAATATGGAACTTTATGAAGGAATGCCAACCCTTAATCTTGAACCACTTATCTTGGGATATTCATGAAGTAAAATCAGCCTTGTTTTGGGAAGATTCAGGGGGAGATACCCTAGTCTGAGTAGCATTTTAAATATGGAGCATACGAAATATACACTCATACAATCCTGGAGGGCATATGTTGGAAATTACATGGGCATATGTTGGAAATTACATGGAAGACGACATCAAAGACAAGATTCTTAGGTGGTATTGGAAGGATCTACATAATCAAAATCTACCTCTCAATGACATATAACAACTTCAATCAATCCTCAAGGAGAATGATTTCAGTCAGGGGTGGCAAAGTCAAACTAGTTTGGACAGGCTCAAACATAGGTGAGTATAACTCAAAAGATGAATATAAAGTTTTGGGGAAAAATGAGTCAAAGTCTTCATTACCATTGCATTTATGTTGGAGCAAACAATGTCTCCCAAAAGCAAGAGCCTTTATGTGGGCTGCTATGCAGAAAAAGATTTTAACAACTGACAAATTTGTCAAAATGGGTTACCAAGGCCCCTCAACATGCATCCTATGCAAAGAAAATGAAGAAAATGCAAACCATTTGCTATTAAATGCTCCTTCTCGCAAGCGTGTTGGAGATGGTTTTGCGTGAAACTTGGGTGGGGAAATGTGCTACCGAATGATATACTTACCTTATTTAAGTCGGGCTATATTGAAAAAGAATGTGATGTATGCTAGCATGTGGCTGATTAGCCCCCCAATACTAGCATGGGAAATCTGGAAGGAGCGCAATAGGAGACTTTTCCAGGAAAAAGAAATGCATTTATCAAGTTTTTTTAAACAAACTAGAGGCAGTTATTGTTGAGATAGTATATAGCAGGGAGGAAAAACTAAATCCTTTGAAAGTGTCATTTACGGAATGGGACTCCAAGATGAGACAATCATGGTTTGGTCTCAAAATACCAGTGTTTGGAAACCCCCACAACAAAATTGGTATAAATTGAACTTTGATGGAGCATTTGGAGGCAACCCAAGCAGCTCCGGTGTCAGATGTTCATTCGAAATTGGGAAGGGAAAATTGTAGGATAACTATCAAATCGCTTTCAGAAGGGACAAACAATTCGACAAATTTCCATGCACTAATACTAGGCTTGCACTTCTGCAAGGAGTTAAATATACGAAACATTGAGATTGAGGGTGATTCCACATTCGTAGTGAACGCGCTCAGATCTGGGAAGGTACTAAACTGGAAATTCAGGCGCAACTAGAGAAGGCACTGGATATATTGGAACAATTTAATAGTTTTCTACTTCATCACACATACAAGGAGGCAAATGGTGAAGCAAATAGTTTGGCCAACACTGGGGCTGATAGTATCAACTGGAAGTGCTCAAACAACACTATGGCAACGCCAACTAATACTCCCAATGCCGATCATCAATTACATTCAATTGCCAATGCAAGGAGCAAATGCATTAAAGAGTAGAAGTATTGTGGAGGTGAAGCTAATTAATTGCAGAGGAAGGCGATGCAAGAGAAACTTGAGAATGCATTCAAACAGGTGAGTCACAGTTGGCAGAGCTTTGTATTCAATGAAACATGGGTCAATGAGTTTGACTCGAAAACTACACGGTTGAATCCTGATAGCAATATCATAATTTGACACGTTGTGGAAAATACCTCCTACTTATCACTCTCCTAAATTGTTCGTTAACATGCTGTAGGATTTTAGGCAACATACCATACTTTCTACTTGGTCCATCCATTCACTTGAGATCTACATTCTCCCATAGCAATAGCAATATCTAAATTTTCTCTTTAGATAGAACATGCTAAGAGAATAATGTAGGTTTGCAATAATTGAGGATATGTAGATTAGTCTTTAGGGGGTTGTGTGTAGTAAGTAAAATGTGCAATGTCTCCTTCAATTGCCCCTCTCTCTATACTGTTGTGGATTTTAGATGTTTAAAAGAACCAATTCTTTAGAGAATATATCTATAATTTATAAACCACTCATACAACAAACTTATATAAATTGGTGTAATTTCTAGTTTTTATGTCAATGTCATTGATAAAAATAATTCCATTTTAAAAAATTCAAATAACACCCAAGAAAAAAAATTAACTAATTATTTTTTTAAATGACCTCATTTATATAAAAAAATTATTTTAAATACAAACTTTAGGAAACATTAAAAAACTATTTTTTAAAAAACTATACATAGATTTTAAGAAAAGCCACTGAAGACTTTTTAGTATTCATATCCAAGTAGGTACTAGTAACATGAGTAGTTTGCATACAAATTCTATGGATATTTTCTTAAAGACAAGATACTCTAATTCTACTTATTAACTCCCTTAACAAGAATGTTACCAATTATGAAACTAGACTTGTCTCAAATACCACATAGGAACCATTGTTTGTGTTGCTTATATAAGGCGAATGAAAATTTAAAGAAATCTCTATAAAGGAAATCATATAAAATTTTAAGGAATTTTGGTCTTGTAAACTATTTTTTTTGGTATTTATGTTTATTTAGGGATTTAAAAAAAAAAATTGTACATTTTATGTAATAAAATTGTTTTGTACTAGTAAGTTATAGATCAAGATATAAAAATAGAATCATTTATTTGGTAAATTGTCGATTGATTTAAAGAAATAAAATAATTTATTAATTGGTTTAAAATATTACATAATTTAAATGACAAATATTTTGATGTAAAAATGTAAAGATTAATTTATTTGACAAATTGTTAACTTAAATTAGAAATAAATATACATATCATCTAATTATCAAATTTTACAGGTTGTTTCATTCTAGGAGATGAATTGTATTGATGCCTTTTTGGAGAAATGAGCCCCAAAAATAACTTTCAATCATACGATTTCTTTAGATCACGAGTTGTAACAACTTGTGGTCAATATTGTATGATGTCAATAGATCATGGGAGTACATACCTTTTTTCTTATATATAAAATGTATAAATTAATTTTCTTGGTGAATTCTGCATCATTTGATAAATAATGATGAATGACTTAAAGTGTATTGTAGAAGGAAAACTTGAAACATCCACTTTTGGGGATAAGTGTTCGTGAATAGATCTAGTGAACAAACAAGTGTCAATCATTAATTCACCAATGACATTTGTTGTGGAATTTGTTGATAGTGGTGGTATTTTAATGCAGAATATAAATGTAACTCTATGTTCAATTGTGTAACCATACATTTTAGATAATTGACAATTACTAATAATAGCATTCATGTCAATTAATAATAATAGCATTCATGTCAATTAATAATAGGTATCCATGAGAGTGATTTTGTAGGTAGTAATAAGATGGGGTGTCTTGTCTCACACATTTCAATTTAATTATTTTTAGTGTATGAGAATTCTCATATGCTAGGTGGGTCTATATTTAGAGATTGGTTGTTAAAACATCTTGTGTGGAAGTGTAATTTGGTTCAAGGTGTTTAGTTTTCTTTTGGTCTTTAATGTATTAATTAGGTTTCCATAATGTTTGAGAATATCAATCATAAGGTTTTGTTACAATGGTGGAAGTGGTCAATGAAGGAACTAGAGAGTTATAATGTAGAAAAATTGAGGAAATTATTTATAATTGGTTCCCTAATTATGGAAAGTGTTATTCAAAAAGTAGTAGGGCACTATACTCTACCAAAGCTCCCCAATGTCATTATTTTAGCACTATTTCTTTTATTTTCTTATTAAATATCATGTAATTGGTAAGAGATGTGGATCTAATATATTTTGTTGTGAATATCTAAGTGTAAGAAGTTTTATTCCTAAGTAGGCGTTGGACTTAACATTAGATGGTTATGATTGAGAAGTGGGTTTTACATATATAGGCAAGATTTTTCTTATAGATGTTATGGCTTCATTGAATGTGACCATTTGTATTTTTACAATTGTTAGGATGGGGTCAATGAATGTCTCTCTAAATGATATATATGTGGTTGTGTCCATCCATGAGAAGGAATTATGTGGTTTCTTCTTGTCAAAGGCAATAACAATTACAAATGTTGTTCATTTTTTTATAAGAAATTTAGTAACTATTTGGAGGGCTAGGAGATAGAAAATAGTATTGAAAGTGGTAGCTAATGCTACTAATATTATTGAAGTTGATAGTTCTAATGATATCAATTGAGGTTGGTTTTCTTATTTTTTGTTTTAGTTTGTTTAAGTTGCGACTTGTTGGTTTTTTGTTCTCTTTTACCTACTTAGTTTGGGATTGGGTAGTGGCTCTATGTTGTAGTTACTCTCCCAAGATGACTCTTTATATTTATCATTTTTTTATAAGCTATGTTGGATTTTTTGACTTTTTTGGATGCTTTCTTTTGACCCAAAAGTTCATGTTAGGACATATTTGGTATATGTAATCCTCTAAGTTCTTGCTAATCCTAACGGGTGTGCTCCCCCATGGATCATATTTATCCATAGAATATTTGTTAAAATTTGACCTAATTTTTTTGTAATTACTTATTTATATTTAATAATATGGGCAACAATACGAAGTATACTTGCATTATATATTTATACTTTTTTCTTCATGTAAACATGTTTTTGGTGATATGTATATTTGTCATTCATTTAAATTTCTAGAATACACTTGAAGAGACACATGCCAATAGTGTTATAATGTGACTTGTTAGTGATATGACAAAAAACTAAATGGAGATACCACTCAACAAAAATAAGTGAGATAAACAAATCACAATGTGAAATGAAGTAATAAAAATGTGAGTTGTTATAATTTAAGATTCTAAATTTATCTATAGATAGAAAAATAAATTTTAAAAAATAATTTAAAATAAATTTTTCAAAGATAGAATATAAGATTATTATTGAATTGTGAATGATATTTTAATATATTACTTCAAAAAATTACCTCTATTTATAATAATAAACATAATTTTTTTTGTAAATACACAACTATTATCTATTTAGCAATTGCTTAAATAAGTAGAAAAATAATCACACTATATCCTAATAAATTTAAAGTAATGCATTTATAAATATATTTTGCATTGTTTGATAAATAAATTTTAATTATTATCAAAATATAGGTGATATAAAAATTGAAGGACATAGGTAGAAGCACTTTTGAAGTTTGCTTTTAGTTTAATTTATAACAAGTTACATATTCTTATTTTTAATAACCTATTTTATTTCTTGAATACTTGATAGGGTTTACTTTTCACAAATAATTCAGTATAATTCAAAACTAACTCATTTATTAGTAATGTTTTACAGATTTCTTCCAACATATATTCCAACACAATGTCAATAAAATTGTCATAAAAAAATGTGCCTCATAAGTGCAACATAGCTCAATTCTTGGATAACATGGAGGCTAGTACAGTACGATTAAGTGGACTAGTTTAATTTAAAAATCAAACCTACTATAGATAGTAACACTTCAATTTTGATAATTAGTATTACACGTTTTTCCTCATTAAAGTTAACTATCCATCCATAATGCCATCTTTTGTGTTTAAAGTCGACAATGCCAACTCTTGATAAATGATTCTCAACCTCTAAAAATAATCTTATTTGTGAATCTTGGGTCTTACAAAAAGAAAGCATGATGCACAATTTACACTAGTGTTAACATTTGCAAACGTAGTTTAGTATTACTATTGAAAATGAACTAAAAATATTAAAAAGCATATGAACCTAAAATTGTTGATGATATTTAAAATAAGACACTAACACATACACTTTAAAATTAAAAAAGTTACTTTCTATAACTAGCTTCAATAAAAAACACTATTTTTTTTTTGTCTCTTTGAGCTCTCTAAAATCTTCTAGTAAACTTGCTTAGAACAAATCATTTAAAAATAATAATTTTTTAGACCTTGTTTAGAATATAAGGAGTAGTAGCACATTAAATTATCATTATTCATAATGTCATATAAAAATTGTGTTGATAAATTTTATTATTTTATGCTTACTATATAGGTCGACAATTGAAGGTTATTAAGAAATTTGGTGACTTTTCTCGGTACTCATGTGATAGTAACTTCAATACTTCTACTCGGATACTCTCTAGTGAGTTTCCACTACTAGATGAATGATGATCAATTATTATAGTTCAATTATAGAATGCAAATATGATAAGATACATATTGAGAATACAACTTCCAGAATTATCTAGGAGAGGTTAGATTGGTTCTAAACCAATTCTTGAGATTGATTTTGATTATCACTTTGTTGAGTGTTTAATAAATAGGGCACAACTAAGAATACTATTTCCACTAGTTCCAATTGAATTATTCCCTCATCTTCCACTTGAAGATTAGTTTTGTCCAAAACATGAAAGAGATCATTAATATACTTCCTAAGGAATGCTACATGAAAGGAATTATGAAGTTTTGAAAGAGGAGGCAAAGCTAGCTAGTAGGCTGTGATACTAATCTTTTCTAGAATTTCAAAACTACCCACAAAATTGAGGAGACGACTTGAATGATTTACCAAATTTAATAAAACTCTTTTAAGAGTGAACCATTAACCACAATTTTTCTGTAGGATGTAATACAACAAAATGACACGTGATTGGGATTATGGACAACTGATGAGATAAAATATGTAATGGATAAGGAATACATGTTGTCATAGTAACTTCATGTGCAAGGAGCAACCTTTATTTTGTTGTAGCACTTAATGTTATGCACCCTGATATAAGAGACCATGATGATGATGTGCCATGTGCATATGGACTGACACACAAACAAAGAAGTTGTAAATAGAATAATGATCCAATAGACATGATGTTGCTAGCATGCCACATATGAATAATGAAGGCGACTGTGATAGTGTGATGGGTGGAGCACTAAGACTAGGAGAAAAATAAGACATAAACCAATAATAAAAGAAAAATAAAAGCAAGGAAAATGCAAATATTATAGTGAGCCAAGGAATACAGTGTCATAAGGACACCATCATATAAATGATGAAGATAACCATGATGGTGTGAGTTATGGAACACTAGGACTAGATGCAATATAAACAAGAAAAAGGTCAAAAATATGAAAAACAAACAAAGAAAAAGACCAAGACAAGGACAAGGACAAGCAAGCAAACAATCAAAAGCATGCAGAAAACATGAGTTCGTATCCAATAAAATGTTGAAGCCATGGGTGGATGGGATGGGTGGATGGTCAATGGGTAGATTCCAAACAAGGACTGAATTGTGAATCAATGGGATGATAGATGGTTACAGAAAGTTCATTCCCCATTGGGTATATACATGTGGATTGTTCCCTAAGAAATGTCAAATAGGGGATGCCCCTATTTAAGCGCAAAATCAAGAAATAATTATGAATGGAATGGAAAGAAATGATGAGAAAGGAAAATGGATGGATAGATGGGGTGGGAGGAGGGATGAAAATGAGGGGAAATGTTGTTAAATTGAGCAATCCGACGAAGGATGATAACATGAGTAGGCCATGTATGGGAAGGTGGTAGCAGAAATGTATGGAATGTGATGGATGGGTAAGGGACTTGAGCAAACAATCTAAGGTAGGGGATATAATGGGATGAATAAAATGTGATGGTAGGAATAAAATATGGAAGGACACATGCTCATAAACTAGAGTGGTTGTCTGCTACACATGGTGCTTGTTTACCAAGTTTTCATCATGGTACTTTCCCAAGTCACCACAAGAAGTGGCTTTCACCAATGTCAATGAAGTTATTTCTCTTTACTATTTTCATCATTTTTTGATTTTTTTGTATTTTTTCATTTTGTATTTTTTTTTGTAATTTTCTGGAAGATTGGTACTAAATGGGTTAAGCATAGAAGTTCTTGAGATGGAAAATGTTCACAGGTTCTTCTAGCTCATGACCATTAGGAGTGGCTAGCTTGTAGGCTCTAGATCCAAACTTGGCAGTAATGATATATGGACCCAACCAATTTGGCTCAAATTTTCCTTTCTTCTCTCTATCTTGGGTGGTGTTCTTTTGGTTTTCCTTAAGGACAAGGTATCCAATCTAAAATTCCTGAGTGTGGAGGTGTTTGTTATAGCCACGACACAATTGGTGTTGATATGATTTAAGGTGATTGAGAGTAGTGAGACGATGTTCCTCAAGGAGTTCTAGCTCATGTAAGTGTGAAGCTTAGTAATCATCTTATGTGATGAGGTTACACAAAGAGGAACACAAGGAAGGGAACTCAACCTCTATTGGCAATATTGCTTCGACACCATAGACAAGTGAATGTGGAGTGGCGCTAGTGGGAGTATGAATGGATGTGCGATAGGCCCAAAGGGAAAGATTGAGTTGAAGGTGCTAGTCATGGCCAACGTCATTGATGATTTTCTTAAGGATTTTGATGATGGTTTTGTTAGATGCCTTGGATTGATTGTTGCCTTGTGGGTAATAAGGGGTGGACCACTTGTGCTTAATATGAAATTTCTCACATAAGGATTATACTTCATGGTTTTTAAAGGATTTACCATTACCTATAATAATAGTGGATGATATGTCAAAGTGACAAATGAGGTGGTTAAGGATGAACTTAGATATTTGGATACCGATAGTGAAAGTGAGTGGAACTGCTTTGACCCACTTAGTGAAATATTCGGTACTAGTAATAATGAACTTGTGACTGTTGGAGGATGTGGGATTAATATTGCCAATAAGATCAATGCCCCATGTAGAGAAAGGCCATGGAGTGGTAATAGGTTGTAGGGCTTGTGAAGGTGAATGAATAAGGTCCCCATGTTTTTGGTGAGAAAGGAATTTATTAACATATTAAAAAGAATTAGACTCAATGGTAGGCCAATAGTACCTAGTGCGAAGGAGCTTCTTGGGTAGGACCATGCCACTCATATGAACACCACAAATACCATTATGGACCTCCTCAAGTTAAAGGTTAGCCTCATCTAAATTGAGGCATCAAAACAAATTTCCACCCTAGCCCCTATGATAAAGTATTCCACCATGTATGATATAGCGAGATGCACATTGGATGGGGTATTTACATTTGGTGGATGATATATCAGGAGGGATGGTTCAGTTCTGGAGGTAAGCAAAAATGTCATTATACTAGGGAGTGTTGGGACCAACAATGTTGCATATCATATTAGAATTTGGAAGATCATAAGTAGGGATAAGAAGTTGTTCTACAAGGAAATGATACTCAGGAGCTTCAGTAGGCATATCTAGAAGAGAACCAATGGTAGCCATTGCATCACTCACCTTATTATTGATATGAGGAACTTGCTCAAAAGATATATCTAGGAAATAATTCTTGAAACTATCAACCATATGTTTATAAGGCACAAGCTTATCATCCTTAGTGAGGAACACATTATTGATATGATTGATTACCAACTACAAATCGCCAAAGACCTGCAAATTTTGGATGTGTCATTGAACCGCTAATTTTAGACCAAATAATAATGCCTTGTATTCTACTACATTGTTTGTGCAAGGAAAAGGAATGCATAATGCCTTTGGAATGAAATCACCTTGGGGGTGATGAAAAAGATGCTAGAATTTGATTCGTGTGATGTGAATGATCCATCAAAATACAATGTCCATAATTTGGATTCCTCAATTTTAAGGGTGGATTCATCTGGAAACTCTATGTTCAAAGGTTGATGATCCTGAATGGGAGCCTTTGCCAACTGATCTTCTAAAACTTGACCTTTGATTTCCTTTTGATTGACATACTCAATATCAAATTCACTAAGAATCATGACCCATTTTTCCATTCTACCAGTAAGAGTTGCTTTGGACAACAAACATTTCAATGGATCAATTTTTGTGATTAAATGGGTGGTATTATTAAGCATGTAATGGTGAAGTTTTTGTATGGAAAATATTACTGCAAGGTAGGATTTCTCCATGGATGAATAATTTATTTCACACCCAACCAATGTTATGCTAAGGTAATAGATGAAATTTTCCTTCCCTTAATCATTATGTTGAGCTAAAAGACCACCTAAGGCATGTTGTGTAATTGAGATGTATAACAATAGAGGCCTATTTGGAATGGGTGCTACTAGAACTAGGGGATTAGATAGGTATTCCTTGATGTGATCAAATTCTCTTTGGAATGACTCATCCCACTCAAAGGTGGCATTCTTTCGGAGTAGATGTGAAAATGGATGGCACTTATCTACTAACTGGGAAATGAATCATTTGATAGCTCATAGTTTCCCTTGTAGACTACGTAACTATGTGAGTTTCTTAGGAGGTGGAATTATTCTTTTACCTTAACTGGATCTACCTCTATAATATGTCTAGAAATGAACCCAGGGAGCTTTCCTTATGTGACTCCAAAGACACATTTCTTGGGATTTAACTTGACTTTATATTCTCCAAGCCTCTAAAAGATGTGACACAAGATGACTAGGTGATCTATCTTGGGTTTGGAATTTCCTAGGATTTCATCCACATAATATTCAATAATATCATGTAGCATATCATGAAATATGATAATCATAGCCCTTTGATATGTGGCACTAGTATTTTTTAGCCCAAATGGCATGACTTTATTAAAAAATGTACCTTGTGGAGTGATAAAAGTTGTCTTATATTAGTCTTTAGATGCTATTTGAATTTGGTTATACCTTGAAAATCCATCCATAAGAGACAACATCTCATGACCAGCTATCTGAAATCCATAATGATATCAATATTTGGTAGTGGAAAATCATCTTTGGGGAAAGCCTTGTTGATATCTTAAAAGTTTGTGCATACTCTAATTCCTTTGGTTGGCTTACTGATAGGTACTATATTAGAAAACCACTTTGGATAGTCAATAGGTCAAATTAATCCCACATCTAGTAGCTTTTGAAGTTCTTCTTTGACTAAAAAATCCACTTTAAGATGCATTTTTCTTAGCTTTTGTCGAATTGGTTTAGCATTTGGGTTCACCAAAAGGTGATGGACAACCAAAGAAGGGTCTAATCCAGGCATGTCAGTATAAGACCAAACAAATATATTTGGATGATCCCTAAGCATTGTAGATATTTGCATGGTTAACTCAGGGTCTAAAGCAGTTGCAATTTTTGTCAACTTAGGTGTCTCTTTTGTACCTATATTTATGTCTATAGCTTCCTCAATAAGGAGTGGTGACCCATCTTGAAGTGGAGTAGGAGCCAATGGAAGATGAATCTCGCTATCAAATGGTGTATCTATAGGCTCTAATGGTTCCTCTAAATACCTTCTTGTTCTCCAAAGTATGTCGATCAACGTAATAGGATTTGAAAACCTTGTTTATGATCTCCTGGTGGAATATTTGTATGGGTTTGCATAAGCTCTAGAATGGCCCCATATTTTTTACATATTTCAAGCATAGGAGGGTCATGTTTATCCCAATTAATGAGATCATGATATTCTAGGTTGAGGTGAATGGTGAAAATGGTATTTTCATGGAATAGGCTTGTGGTAGAAAGCTTTTTGAAAGGACTAGGAGTGCCATTTACTTCTTTTTCATCAAGATCAGAAGAATTGTTCCTAGCATCATTAGGAAAATCTATAAGGGCATCATAGTAATTTATGGGTATGTGAATAGGATCAATTGGGCCTTGTTCATGTAAACCTAGACCTTTTCCTTTATAGTTCATTTTACTACATATACGGAAGGGAATGGGATATGCATGTTATTTGAAGCAAGCGGTGTATTGTTGATCTTTGTAGAGCCATGTGGGATTGAATCCTTCTATTTCCTCATCAACAAGATAACCACCAAAAAAGGAAGGTAGTGGGACCCCATTGCAACATGAAGGGGGTATTGGAATTTGTAGGTGAGGTTGGGCATAGGATCGTGGTGAAAGGGGTAATTTTACAATATGGATGAATTCACTGATTTGGTGTTCTCCACATCCTTTATCAAGAATCTTAAATGTGGATTTTAGGGATGGTTGATTAGTGGATGGAGTGGAAGATGTGGAAGGTAAATTGTTAGGGTCAACGTATAATGTGGATTTTATAGAGGTGAAGTGGGGGTCAATGTTAGAGGAGGGGAAATGATTGTCACATTTGCTTTCCAATATTTGGTAATATTGATAAGGTTGGAGATCACCAGGGATAGTAATTTCCACACCATTGTATGGGAACTTAAGGAATTGGTGGAAAGTGGAGGGTACTGCTTGCATGTCTTGAAGCCATGGTCGACCAAGCAAGATGTAGTATGGAAGGTATAGGTCTAAGACATGGCATAGGGTATGTTGCAATGAAGGTTCCACTTCAATGGGAAGGTAAATAATGCTAGCTAATTCTCTTTCTATATTGTCGTATGCTTTAATCATAATATTATGTGATCTTAAGGTTTATGTTGAATAACCCAAATGTTGCATTAGTTTAAGTGTACAAATATTGAGGCTTGACTCATTATCTATGATCACACATTTTACCTTATGTTTGGAAATGAGGGCTTCAATATGAAGGGGATGATTATATGATGGATCAAGTGGCTGAAAATTGGTTGGGGTGAAAATGAGGTGATGGTCAGTAAAAATGTGGCCGATAAGGGCTTGGAAATTTGAAGGGCCAATATCATTAGGGACTTGTGATTCTTGTAGGATATGATTTAAAATTTCTCTATGAGTGGGTGATGTATGTAGAAGCTCAAGAATGGAGATTTTGGCTGGAATTCGCTCAAGATTTTCAAAGAGGTCATATTTTTAAATTATGTGAGGTATATGGAGTAGGACCTTGGATGGTAACTTTTCCACCTCTAGTGGTGACAATATAATCAGATTTTTTTTCTTTGATGGTGTGGATCAATTCATCAGAATGCTCAATGTGACCAATGTTGGAATCGTAATTGTATGCAGTTTTATGATAATCAATGGTGTTTATTTTAGGGTCTTGACCTTGGTTACGCTATTGACTATGCTTAGGGAAAGGGTTTTGATAAATACCCAAGTCATGATTAGGTGAGGTGTTTTATGATCCCTCAATTTCAATCTCACCTTTATATATAAGATATTGGATATGATGTTTCAATTGCATACACTTTCATGTGGCATTACCCTTGACACGATGATAATCATAATACTCATCTTCCTTATACCATGAAGCCTTTAGTAGACTATCATCAAAGGCTTGGTGAGTGGAAAGGCCAACTTTTTAGCCTTGACAATTTGATAAAAAACTGACTCAATGGGTTCCCATAAAGGTGTGAATTGTCTTCATTTTCATTGTGGTTTAGGGAGTGCAGATGGATAAATAATGGATGAGGTCGATTGGAAATTTTAGACATGTTTAGAATCGGTAACCCCATCCCCAATTACATTCTTTTTTTTGCTAAATAATTTAGATTTATCATTAGAAATTTTGGATTTACCTTTGTGATCCTTTGAATAAAGTTTGATAATCCCTTTAGCAATGAGGTCCTTTTCAATTTGAATACCTCTTTCAATAATGTCGTCAAAAGAAGAGACACATTGGACTTTAAGGTGGAATGCCAAATTTTGATTAATATTTGTGACAAAGATGGAAACTAATTGTTTTTCTAGAATGGGCCATGAAAACCTACTAGCTAAAGCTCTCCAATGTTGAAGGAATAATGAGAAGGTTTCCTTGAGTTCTATTGAATTTTACACAAGTCTACCATGGTAAGCTCATGTTCTATGTTATAGGATAAATGTTTGACTAAATTTTCAATTAAGTCTCCAAAGGATGTGATGGAGCCCTTAGGTTGGTGCAAGAACCACTCAAGTACTTGACCACCTAAGCTATGAGGGAATAGATGTAGTAAGTATGTGTCTTCATATGATACTTATTGACTAGCCATGAAGAATTCCTTGACATGTTCTTTAGGATCTCCTTTCCCCTTATATTTATTGTATTTAGGGATTTCAAAGGAGGTAGGAAAAGGGATTTGTGATATTGAACTATCATAAGAATAAGGACACAACTCCTCAAAGGTATAGGATTTCTTAGTGGTTCCTCCTTGGATTCCCTTAAGTGCATCCTTCATGTCTTTCCATTCTTGATCGAAGGATGAGCTTCATGGTGCTAGAGAGGTATAGGGATGATGTTGTGTGTTTTAGACCTTGGGCAAGGTGGGATTTTGATGTTAGTTGAGATGAATTTTGGAATTGATGTTGATCTTAGGTGAATTTGGTATGTTCATGGTGGAAGTGGTGATAGTAGAGGTTTTTGGATTAGGAATGGAGATGGATATGGGGTCTATATGAGTAGTTGTAGCTTTTTTTCCAAGTGGGATGTTGATGATGGATGTGTCATGACTAGTGGAATTGGGATTTTGAACTTCAATAGGAATAGGTTCCTTAGGTGCTACAAACCCTTGATATAAGGGATTACCTCTAATGGTAAGGGGTTTTTCCCTTTATTAGGATTAATATGGTCTTCATGATGATCAATATGGTCATGTGTAAGAAAAATGACTTCATGGGTAGGATCAAGATGAACTATGCGATCAAGATTGGAGAGGTCATAACCAAGAGGTAATTGTGCCCTCAATTTTATGACTTGTCTAAGGATGGCATCTTTATTTATCTCAATGTATTTCTCCATGAGATTTTGTCCTTGTTTGGAATCTAAGATGGCATATGGATCAATAGTGTACTCAATTTGGTTAGGAATGTCATTATCAGTTTCACTATCACCATGATGAGAGGAATCTCCTAGGAAAGGGAACCTTTTTGTGAGTGGTTGATTATGGAAGGGATTTTCTTCCATGTTTTCTTGCTTAGTGCTTCATGTAATAGGAGGAATTGGTCTTTATTTTTAAAATTTTATGTGGGAAAATATGGATATGGACGACTAATTGACTTCTATGGATGGGCTTGTAGTGACTATCAAAAAAGGATTCAAAACCTAACGATGAGGGATAAGCTTAAGTGATGGGATGGATGGTTTGGAGATTATTTTAGGGAATTGTTTTTGTGTAAAAGGTGATCAAGTTAACTATGGATTGTATTGGATAATCTTGGATTGAAGTTTAGACTACACACTTGGACCTTATGGTTGTTTGACTATAATTGGATTTTGGAATCTATGGATTGGTGTAGGATTTCAAAGGGTTAGACAAGGGGCCATAAGATGATTAAAGGTCCAAAATGTTGGACTAGGATGATGATTTTTAATTAAAAGATCCCAAGTTGATGGTTTCAATTATGACCAAGAGTTAATTTGGATTGATGACAAGTGTGGACTATAAGGATGATGATGATGATATGAGAACCAAGGATATACTAATGTTTTCAAGGTGTGACTCAAAAGGTGACTAGGAATATGTTTAAGTGGACTAGGAGTGATAAGGGGATGTGTACCTTACACTCAAAATGTGGTGTGAAAGTTTGGACAATGGGACAAGTCAAAATATGGATAATGTATGAAGGATTAAAAGGTATGGTCAAAATGGATTAAGGTGAAGTGATCAAGGCAATGATTTGATATGGGAGGGGCGGTAGACTATCAATTTGATGATGAACAAGGCTAATTATAGTCTGCACTAAGATTGAAATTGAATGGTTATTCTAGATTTCACTTCAACAGTTTGTGTTTCAAAAGGATACCAATTTGGAAAATGTTTTCAAACAAAAGGATTTCAAACTTGACTTGACTCAACTTGGTTATAAAGGTTTACAAACAAGCACTTGGTACATACAAAACTCAAACAAGAAGACACATAACAGGCCTATATTTATTCAATAAAGGGTGTGTTAACTTAATGTGGGCCCACACAATAAAATACCTTCAAGTGAGTGGATAACTAGGGTATGCAAAGGTCATGTACCACCTCTGCACCCCTTACCTTGAAAGGACAAGGACCAATCAAGGAATAGCTACTATCTCAACAAAAGAAGGTACACCAATGAGTAACTTCAGGCATGATATTGTACCTTGCACCACAGTTAAGCAATAGTGAAAGGTCTTAAACTAGGTTATACAACACTTATCTAGGGGTATCCTCCAAATACCTCAAGGGTGTGTGAGGCCTAACCTATGAGTTTGAAAGTGCAAGAAAGTTAAGTAGTCAAGAAAAGAGGGTAACCCACCCTTCTCCTTCACTTCCCCAAGGTATAAAATTCTTGGGGGCTTAGCCTAAATGACAAAATCACAACTTCCAAGAGGCATTGATGGGTCCAGTTATTAGCTTGTTTTATGTTGATTTTATGCATACTTTCAAACACTTTTAAATGTACCTTTTAGACAATACTCCTATATTATGTTATCTTTTCATATTGGCCCTAAATCATAGTAATGGAAATATGGTTATGACATAATAGTATTGCATGGTTTATATGTAGGTATGCATGAAATGTGGATGAAATTCTATGTTTTAATTATGGTAGTTAGTCTTGTGCACATATTTTGTGAATTAAACTTTTTGTAGCCAAGGAGGAACTGTAGCACATAGCAATTACAATCTATAACCCACAACAAAAGGAAGACTGGACAACAAAACAGGGGAAGTACCAAATTAAGCTGAGTGCAATAACTACTATTTGAAGACACCTGATGGAGATTAAACATGCATCATTATAACAAGTTAATAAAACGCTAGAAAAGAACTCTTTTACTAATAGGATTTTGATAAATGTTTGTATGTTTTACATGCAATTATATTTTATAGAGTTTCAGTTCTATTAGGATTCTTCTTTCTTTTCAGTTATGGTTTGAACAATTCAATCTTAACTATATTCTCTGATATTTAGGAGTGGAAGTTAATGATTGCAGTTAGTTGTTGCTTAGAATAAGACTCCTTCGTACTTGTATATAGCCAATGGTTGAGTCCTTAGATTATAAGTTGGTTTTTTTTTTAGTATTTTGTTATCAGTTATTTTTTAGTATCAAGGCATGATTATTCAGAATTATTTTCATTGAATACAATCTGTGAAGAATATTTTATGTAATCTTTCATGATATGCAATGGATGAAATCAATTTCACATGGATGGGTAAAATCTGATAGTTAGATTTGGTTTCAATTAAGTGAGAACAACCACTTGAGCATGCCACTCAAGGTAAATTTTCTTCACTTCATTTATAGCTATTTATTTATGTTTAATAGTTTTATGTTTATCATTACTTCATGAACTACATGCAAGTTAAACTAGAATCTCATACTTTGATTATTAATAATGAATGTTCATAAGCATGTATGTATTTGGTTAACCAGTAGCACTCTAGAGGTTAGAATAAGTTTAGTTGTTAGTTTTGATAAGTTTTGAGTTGATACAGTAATGTTTTATTAGCAGCAGTTCAGTTACAAGTTAAGTTGTAGGCACACATAGCCATTAGTGCTAGTTTGTTTCTTTTACTGTTTTGTAATTCTGTGAGTTTTCCAGCAAGTAGAACATCTTGAATAGGATAACTTAGGTAACCTTGAGTCTCTAAAAGCACATACAGTGCAGCACCATCACAAGTTTACAAACCTTGGGCTAACATTTTAATGTAGTCTTTGCAATGTCGAGTGGACTGTTCAATCAAATAAACCTTTGAATTGTGTAGGTTCTACCAAGTTTACAATACATTAGTTTAGACTCTATAGGCATGTCTTTCAATTGACCCCCCACTATTTATACTTCATTGAAACACTAGAGTTGAGGTCATTTCTTGGGGTGATGAAATCCCCAAGTAGGTCCCCTAAAAATAGAAACATGACCACTTATTTTTTATCCTCAAGATTATCCTAAGGTGAGAGAGGAGAGCATATGTAAGTGTGCTTGGGGTTTAAAATAATCTTGTAAATTATTAACCCAGATCAAAATGTGAAGCAAGTGTTAACACAATTTCAAAGTGAGAAAACAAAGAGCAAACAAAGCACATAGAAAAGGAAAAGGTCTATAATCAATTTTTTCAACAAAACATCCTACAAAACTACTTGAATTAGTAGTTTGTAATAAATGATGTCTTGAAATCACAAAGAGACTTGCACATAAAAGTCATTCAAAAATGAAAAATAGTAAGTTTATGATGCAGAAAATAGATAACAAAGGAAACACTAGATCCAATACACATTCAACATCAAACCTCAATTGTTCTAAGAGCTAGAAGATAATACATGCATGAAATGAAACAAAGTCATCTTGAACATGGAATCTTGATATGGTTGTTTCCCTCAGACTTTGATTGCATAACCTTGATATTGCCTTGATCTTGATCTTGATATGATATGGTGTGAATTTTGATATGATAAATGAATGTATGCTTGAGGTCTAGATAGAAAATGGTAGAGATGTGATAGATAAGAGTGCTAGAATGGAAATGGCAACATGTAGGTGAGATAATGAGATGTGTTATCTAAATGGCTTAGATGAGGGATTTATTTATATGCCTTGCTTGAAAGAAATCAAGGGTGGAGATTAAATTAGAAATTAATTTAATCAAGGATGGAGGATTAATGAGAGAGAAAAGACATGGATCAAGGAGCTAAAATTAAATAAAGGTTTTTAATTTTAGTAGCTGACATTGAGAAAATAAATAAAATATTTACTCTTTTTTTTAAAGAAGAAAGGTGGGAAAATTAAATAAACATTTTATTTATTTATTTTAGGAGAGAGGAGTGTTAGGTAATTAAATACTTGTGAAAATTATTTAATTACGGGAGAGGAAAGGTGGAAACAATTAAATAATAAGATTATTTGATTATTCGAAGAAAAGGGGACCAAATAATTAAATAATAAAATTGTTTAATTAATAGGAAATAGAAGAAATATGCAAGTGTAGATCTATATGAAAATGCATGGACAA